>VUQH01008652.1:6985-25569 GCA_015106775.1 Etroplus canarensis
ACTGGAACCAGACCAAAAAAAAAAAAAAACCTGAATAAGAGACCTTAAAACAGCTCAAAACACAGCAGAATAATGGAAGCAATAAGCAGCATTAACAGATTATATGAGAGCAGTGTTAGGCCCAGCAGCCCAATGATCCAGCAGTAAGAAAATGTATGTAGATTGGTATATTATGTCTTCTTGGAGTGCATCTTTGCCCCAGAGGAACAGATCGCTCACTTCTTAAATTCATTAGCATGCTTAATAGATTTTTTAATTATTCCTCTATTCTGCAGAGTCTTCACTCATTGTCTTCTGCTAGATTACTACAGCTGGTGATATGCCATTATTTTTTAATCCATTTCTTTGTAAAGTACACAGTGCAAATATCCCACTCTCCCCTCCTCAAACATTTTTTTTTCTCATTGTTGTCAGTTTGAAACAAGCACCTGATTAAATAGAAACAATGATGCAAGTTTCAATACACAAATTGGAAAAGCTAATCCTCTGCTTAAGATTTCCTCAGGGTGGGAAGATTGTAGGCTCTTCCTGGGGAATTTGTTGGGAAAATTGTGCTCTTTGAATTTTCTGCAGGCATATAGAGACATGTGGTCTAGTGATGTAGGTCAGATCAATGTATGTGTGTGTGTGTGTGCATGTGAGTGTGTATGTATTCTTGTGAGCTAAATACGTTTCACAAGAATAAAAGGAAATACACTGGTGTTCAATGACAGTACATCACTTAGGAATTTCACATTTAATTTTCATGCTAGTATGTAACATTAATATTATACAATCATGAACAAAATATTTATCAAACATAATAAAAGCAAAGCAAACTAATATTTGACATGTGTTCTAAAGTATCTAAACATGAGCATTTGCTACCTTTATGGAGCATCTTCAGAAATAGCTGAAAGTGACAGCTGATGCAACATTACATCATCAACTACTCACATAAACCCTATCTGATGAAATCCACTAAAAAGGTGAAGTGAATAATAATTCTAATGGATTTCTTTTGGGTAAAGCTCTATTTAGAAACCCCCTATATTTAATATCCCCTCAATTTAGAGATCCCTGGACCTCGTTTTATTAATGGCTCTGGGTCTTTTGGCCCTTTGATGGGCCACAAGGACAGCCCAAGTGCTTTTCAAAATATCCCTACCAGGGGTAGAATAAAGCACAACAATGTTCTTCATATTGTCTCAGGTCTCTAATATATGAAATGGATTCAAGGATGAAAATAATGTAAAGCAAAATTGTTTAATTTCATGGACATTGTAGAACACTCCAGAAATTTAAAAAAAAAAAAAGAAGAAAGAATGGGCAAAAAAACTAAATACAGTTATTTTATAAGCTATAAAAGATATAGACTAGTGGCTGAGCCTGATTGGTTGGGGCTGATTTACTTAAAACACATTTAGGCTCTCATTTGACACATCCTCATGAGCCACAATCTTCTTCTTAAAATGTTCAAGATAACTTTTTGAAACTTTATGATTTTAAAAATCTCATTTGATTATGAAACTGATAAGTTGCTAGTTGCAGCTAGAGCCAAGTCATACTTTTCTTGGAGATATTGCTCAGAGATGGCCTTTACTGTATCTTGCCTTATCTAATGGCAAATGATACTTGATTTGAGCCTGGTTTCTGTTTTTTTAAACCTCATGCTCTGTTTCACGTGAGCTAGATTTATGTTCTTTATCAAAATGTATCAACCTGTTATGGCTACTTGCACTTTTTGAACGTTCATGTTTTAAATGGATGATTTCCCATGAGCATCAGTTTTCATATCTTCATAAAAAAAATTAGCTTCTCTAATTTGCAAACCCTTCTTTCTAAGTACTTCTTAGGCTTACAATCAAGGTTATTATAGTTAACTAAAATTAAACATAAAAACTAAAACTACATGAGAAAAATAATTTCAGTTACCTGAAACAAAAATTAAAATTTGACTTTTGGAAAAGATTAAAACTAACTAAAATGACATTGTGGGCTTAAGAAACTAACTAAAATAAAACAAAAATATACAGGAAATGTCCTTAGTTCTAGTCTTTGTCAGTTGGATTAAATTTGGTCAGTCTGTCTGTCTGACGAGGCTTTGGTGCTTCTGTTTATTGAGACCCAGGATGTCCACATGATTGAGACTCATCTGCCTTCACAAAGTGTTGTGTTTGCATTGTAATTTCTGATCTAAACATCTTAAACCTTCCCCTGACAAACACCATCCATATTATAATAATTCTTCTTCTTCTTCTTTCGGCTGCTCCCGTTAGGGGTCGCCACAGCGGATCATCTGCCTCCATCTCATCCTATCCCTTGCATCCTCTTCCCTCACACCAACCCTCTGCATGTCCTCCTTCACTACATCCATCAATCTTCTCCATATTATAATAATTAAGAAAACTAAAACTAACACTGAAACTAATAAAAACTAAACAAAAATGAACAAACCCACTCTGGAAACTAACTGAAATTAAACTGAATTCAAAACAAAAACTCAAAACAAAATAAAAATAAAAACTAATTGCAAAATACAAAACTATAATAACTCTGCTTACAACCGTTAATGAATATACTGCATATTGTCCTATATTATTTAAATAATAATTAAAACACTCGCAAACAAAAAATGATATCTGAAACAAAAGCCTTGTGGTTGAAAGGATCACCTGACACACAGATCTTTTGAACATTTCGTCTGAAATCCAGATATATGGTTGTGCAGGATGAGCCCAGCTTAGTACTTTGATATTCTCGTTTCTAAATTTTCTCATAAAAGATTTGAAAAACAAGGAAAAAGAGATACTGAATGCTAATTTTCAAAATTCTTAAAAGAACCTGATTCCTCAGATGTGTAACTAGCAATTTTAAATTCTTCTGGGACAATACCAGCCTGAAAGGAGAAATGAAAACTGTAAGTCCAGACAAGAATTTTTTTTTAAATTAATTAAAATTATAATCACTCTCTTTATGCAATTAAAAATCATTAGTAACTACATACTTCTTTAGTACTGCTTAAAACTGCACAATGGAAACTGGACTCAAAACTGTCAAGCCTTTCTCTTGAGTCCTTGATCTGTGTTAGACATTTTGTATCAAGCTTCCTGTTCTATTCAGTTCAAGCTAATTTTATGTTTCTGATTAAAACTGACAACCTGTTGTTGCCAGTGATAAATCTACCGTCATCCTCTTATTTTGATCTGTGTACCGATCTTTAAATTAGTTTCTATTATCATGACATTTGGTTTTTTGCGCTCCAGACAAGAGCAAAAAAAAGCTCATCTTTAACCAGAAATAGTGACACATTTATGTATTGTTTGAGCTAGTAAAAGGATAAAAAAATGTAAATGGCCATTCTTCTTTATCAATATGTTATTTGTATTATCATTGTATTTTCTTTTACTTATGTTTTTCTTCATCGACCTAGTTTGTCTGGTTTACAATCCTTCAACTGGTCGGGTTCATGCGAGGGTAATGATGGGATTTATAATGAATTCTTTAAACCTGACATGAGTCAAGATGACTTAAAACAAGCCAAAATATACCAGTACAATACAAAAATAATGAATTTAGTAATCTGATACAAAGTCACTGACATATAGTAGCTTTCATCTTGTTTTAAATACCCAACTTTTGAGGTATTCACAGTTTGCCCTAATTATGCATTTTCAGTGTTTTCTTAAAATGATGATATGTGTCTTTATTCAAGGTCACAATTTAATACTGTAGATTCTCGCAGATAGAAAGCATCATGAAGAGAGGTTTCAGTCTATGTGCAAGCAGTGAAATGTATCTGTGACATGATGACTTTTATTATTAATCAACCTTTAAGTAATTTGTAACTACAACTTAATTTTGAAATGGTGTGTATTCATAAACCAACTACACCATAACAACGTCTTACTTATGTGTTTGGACTTTGAAATGACCTCAGGATTATTTATATGCTATTTCTGATGATCTTCCTACATTGTACATTGCATTGGTACCAAAAGGAAATATACATATCTAATTTAGGAAAACTACTAATTGTTTACATCAAAAATCTCCTATAGATAGAGTTCTTCAGATCGTTAATGTTGTTCCATGGGACACAGTTTGTAAATTGCAAAAGAAGGAGTCTACAAAAGGGAAACTTTGGACTACTGAAGAACTAAAAATGTTTTTTCTTGAACTATAAGGTCGTGTGCAAAAGAAAGTACAGTCCGTGATTCAGTCACTCGTAGAACCACCTTTGGCAGCAATAACTTAAAGTAATGACTCTTTGTATGACTTTATCAGTCTCTCACATTGTTGTGGAAGAATGTTGGTCCACTTGTCTTTATGATGTTGCTTCAGTTCATTCAGGCTTGAAAGCATTTATTTATGCACAGCTCTCTTAAGGCCCCACCACTGTCCAAAAGACATTGTTCCAGAAGTCTTGTGGTTTGTTCAGATGTAGATTTACAAACCTAAACAGCGCTGCTGTGTTCACTTTAAAGAGAAAAATCTTGCTCCTGGCAACCTTCAAAGCACTCAAAGCGCTTTTTATAAAAAGCCTCATTCACCCATTCACACACATTCATACAGCACTTTATTCTATGCCTTTAAGTACATTTATTGTCATGCACACATTTACACTCACAATAGATGCATCAGGAGCAAGTTGACGTTCAGTGTCTTGCCCAAAGACACTTCGGCATGTAAAATGGAGAAGCCAGGGATCGCACTACCGTCGCACCGCCATCTTGGCCTTTGAAATCTTTAAATTTTTGGAGCATTTCCACTGCACTATGACCTACGTGATGGTTTACTTTCTAAGCTTTACTTGAGATTAAAACTTCAGAATTGGACGAGCTGGTGTTCACCACTCTGCTTGATATAAATTGTTATTCCATAATAAATGTATTTTAATTTTCTACCATTCATCTGCATATCCTGAATAATTATTTCTTCATGAAGGTAAACGCCTTATCTTGATTTTCTTATTAAAATGTTCTGTCCTGCTGGGAAACCTTTGGTGTTGTCATTTAACTCACCTGAACACTGCTTCAGACCGAACACTCTCGAGAACCACGGCACTTAAGATTGGCAGCGGCCTCCCCCAGCAGAACAACACAGCAAGACACACAGCGAAAATTGCCTTGGGACATCTCTGGAAAGAGAGAAGTGTTGACCTAGCCTCCAAACATTTCCAATTCCAATGTTTGATCATCTATAGGGTGTCACGGAACAAACCTGATCCACCCCGCAAACCATAAGGCCCCAAGGATCCTCTGCCAATGTCTGTGCCAGGCACAGGTCCTGCCATGCCTTAGTCTGTGGCTGATCAGGTAATTTAACTGACACGTAACTTTAAAGAGTGGTGCACTTTTGTTGAACATCAGTCTATGTTTGTGAGGAAAAGAGGCAGTCAATTGAAATTTTATTGCAGCTGGATATACAGATGAATAACAGCATGTTTTTTGTAAAAATCTATCTGACCTTATTTTTCAGTGAGCAGTACTTCAAATGGTAATTTATTAAGAAGGCAAATGGTTGGGTGACATTCAAGAACTGCCTTTGTTTCAATGTCACAGCAGCGTTTCATCAGTCTTTCTTTCAAAGTCAAAGCCATGTTTCATCACGCTAACTGATATCCACTTCCTCCTGCACGTAATTAGGGAGGCTTTTAATTTGAGCTAAGCTGCATAATTGCTCGTTGTCCATCATGTATTCAGTCCATCAATCCACCACCTCAATGCAACTGTACTTGAGCACAGAAGTCACTGAACTTGTGTAATGAAAGAAAGGGGAAATTAAGAAACACACAAAAGATTGAACATAAAATGTATGCTTTTACAAATCAAACCTACTGTCATTATTTGACATGACAGGTGTGTTTGAGAATCACTCTCCCACCTTATCCCCTACTATAGCGAATAGAGTAGTAGGCTGTCTTCCAACATATACCATCTCAAGTTTGTTGAAGTCACCGTTTAAATGACAAACCATTCAACTAACCATTCCACACAATGCGTGCAGCATCAACTTGAAGATGTAAAATCACAAAGATATTCTCCTTTAGCAGTTGAGGTTAATATACAGGGCCAGAAAGATAGGTGTGTCTTCCCAAGTCATCATTTTTCAGGATTTTTTTCCCCACACCAAACCAGTTTCTCAGTACCTAAATATTTCCATCAAGTGAATGTTAAACAGTTTAAGCTATTTTAAAAGGAAATGCCGTATCCAAAACAGCCATTACCACACATTTTTTAGCACATATTGTGTGCATTGTGGTGATCTTTGTGATTTGTGTCCTCAACACATAATGTGCTTCACAGAGTTTGGGCTCATATTACAAAGTGGCATGATGCTGCTCAGATGAACACAGCAACAGTCTCTAAAGCAGAGGGAGCTCACAGCTTCTCCCTGATGAAGCCATTTACCAGAGCTGATGGAACAGCTTCTTTCTGTCACTGCAAACTAAGCAGAAGGCAAAAGGAGGGAGGGAAAGGCAGAGAGAGAAACAATTAGCCTTGGGGTCCTTGGGATCATAAGTAATAATTTGAATGAAATTAAGTGTCAGGTTTAACAAGCAGGGATAATTTCACTTTTCCGTTCTTCCTGGGGGAAATATGGCCTTTAATTGAGTTAACACTTTTTGTTTGGCAAACACTCCCAAAGCAGACCGAGGCTGCCACTGTGTCTCATTACCAACACTCAGAATTGGTGTCAGAGCCCAACCATTTCCTACCATCTTCACGTCTGGCCTGCTGTCTCCCTCCGTATCCTTATCATTCCCCACACACATCAATTCCCTCAGGCTTTTATTTACTTCTGGGTGTTGGCCCTGTCACAGCATACATGTTCTAATGTCAAAAACATGTTACTCATGATCAGTAAATGAAGGAAGAAAAGAAAAGCAAACATGAAAAAAGAAAGGAAGCAGATATGAGGGGATCAACAAAGTGTTCAAAGATTCATCTTCTGGGCAGCTTGGATTTCTGCACCACAGCTGGCAAAAGTACACACGTTCTTTACTCTACGACAGTGGCAGAAGCTGAGCGCTGAATCGACTTCTTTACTTAAGTAAACGTGAAAAAGTACTGGCTCTGAAATGTACTTAAAGTATAAAATTGAAAAGTAGCTCTTTAAAGCATTTCTGCCAGCTGTTTCCATACAAAGCTAACTGAATCTCGTGTCATATTAATATGTGAAATGTACCTTTTGGCTGCTCCCTTGTATCCTCCACCAAGGGGTCGCCACAGTGGATTAATCTGCATTCGTAACTTGGTTTTATGCCAGATGCCCTTCCTGACGCAACCCGTCATGGTGAGAGGGGCTTGTGTCCCCACCTGGAATCAAACCAGGGACTTTTTGCTTGTAAGGTGAATGTGCAAACCACTATGCTATAGGGGACATCTCATGTCATAATAATGTGTTATAAAATAATATAGATAATATAAAGGAACAGGAGCTTTATTGTGACTTCCATGTTTTATTCTAATGATTGTACTTAGCTTGAGTAACTGTCACATTTAACACAAGCACAGAAAACCTAAGCAGATTTTAAAAATAGCTCTGTTCCCCTGATGGTAATAGTGTGGATAGATTACTTTGCCTCCACACTTATGCAGAAAACATACAGTAGTGTAGTGCATACATTTTTTTGGTTTGTTTGTTTTTTGTTTTCCCATTTTCATCTCTACGGACATATGGTGACCAAATGCTCCTTTTTACATGGGACTGTCCAGGATTTTTATCCCTTGTCCCCCTGTCCCACATCTTGAGACAATGTCCCACATTTTGACTGGGGTCTGCAGGACATACTAAAGTCTGCGTTTTAACTGATGAATGTGAAGAAAGCAGTGAAGGCCTTTTATTTAGGTCAGGTGAGCGAGGCGGGGGGGGGGCAGTTAATGCTATCAATTCCTTTATCCTCCAGGAACTGCCTGCATACTCTCGCCATATTAGGCTGGGCATTGTCATGCACCAGGAAGAAACTGGGACCCAAGGCACCAGCAGGGTCTGACAATGGGTCCAAGGATTTCATCCTGATACCTAATGGCAGTCAAGGTGCTGTTGCCTAGCCTGTAGAGGTCTGTGTGTCCCTCCATGGATATGCCTCCCAGACCATCACTGACCTACCACCAAACTGCTCATGCTGAACGATGTTACAAGCAGCAAAATGTTCTCCCCAGCTTCTCCAGACCTTTTCACATGTTTCACATGTCTTCGCGGTGAATCTGCTCTCATCTGTGAAAAGCATACAGCGCCAGTGGTAGACCTACCCATTCTGGTATGACAAATATCAATCGAGCTCTACGGTGCTGAGCAGTGAGCACAGGGCACACTAGAGGACGCAGGGCCCTCAGGTCGCCCTCATGAAGTCAGCGTTGGTCGGAGACATTCACAGCAGTGTCCTGCTAGCTGTCATTTTATAGGGCTCTGACAGTGTTCACCCTGTTCCTCCTTGCACAAAGGAGCAGATACCAGTTCTGTGGCTGTACCTCCTACGGCCCTGTCCAGCTCTCCTAGAGTAACTGTCTGTCTCCTGAAATCTCCTCCACGCTCTCGAGACTGTGGTGGGAGACACAGCAAACATTCCGGCAATGGCACGTATTGATGTGCTACCGGAGTTATTATAGTTTTGCATTTTCTAATTAGTTTTTATTTTTATTTCTTTTTGAGTTTAGTTTCAGTTAGTTACCAGAGTGGGTTTGCTTGTTTTAGTTTAGTTTTTATTAGTTTCAGTGTTAGTTTTAGTTTTCTTAATTAATATGAATGGTATTTGTAATATGTTAATATTGCAAAATACTAGTACACCAAAATACTAGTACACCATTTTTGCTGTAGCTAAGTTTAAGGATACTTTCTAATGTTGTGAGACAGAAAAAAGCAATGATTTCTTCCACTTTCAGTGTGCCTGTGATCCTGTTTGTGTGTAATTCTCTCAGTAAAACTGAGAACATCCTCACCACTTTGCCATCTGATCATTTCCCCCACAAAAAATATCTGTTGACAGTGCCTCCCATTGAGTCCATTGTGGTCCATTACTCTACCTATAGAGAGAGGTGTGGGTGGTAGATTGTTGTTATTTGGACACAATTCCACCCCCACATCCAAACCCCATTTCCACCCTCCACACAGTATCCTGCAGGTTGTCTAATAGTGTCCTGGAAGCCACTGTGGTGGGTATATTGAGCAGTACAGTAGGTGAACAACGGGGGGCTCGGTAGAGGTTGGTGTGCGTTCGTGTTGTTGTGTGTGGATGGTTTGAGGGGTTGTTATTGTGAAACAGAAGGAAAGCAGTGGTGCCGTCACAGTGCCAGCCAGGACCCAGGATAACGGCGAACCCAATGGAGTGTTAAATGGGAAATCATCTGTTTTCAGCCACAGATTTAATGTCACTGCTGCTCCCATTCTGCTATGCTCTGCTATTCCATTCACTGCTCTCTCCCCCCCTGAGTCACTTTAATTCTGTGTTTTTGTTTTGTTTTGGGTTTTTTTGTTTTTTTTGTCCAAATAACCTCAAATTTCACACAATCCTCTCTTTGCAGTCTTTTGCCACCTATCTACTTCGGTTTTCTTTCAGTTTTCTGTTTCAGCAATAACCCCATTCTCTCCTCAGCTCATCATGGCCCCTGCAGGCCCTCAGGTTATTTTACTGTGTATTGCTACAGGCAGTTTTTCTCCTCATGTTCACAACGGGCCATTTCAGCTTGCAATGTCAGTCCATGTCCTCTCACATCATTCTTTTTCTGTAAAACACCGGGAGCATGTCTCAGCAGGGGGCTCTCCATTAGTAACTTGACAAGATGCCTTGAGAGAACAGTCAAACTTGGAAAACACCCCCCACCATTTCCACTAGCTCCACCACGAAACAGACCTACTCCTCAATCTCCCTACCCAGATTAACTTATCCATTTACAGCCTTGGTTAATGGCCTAACTCATGAAGAAAGTCATCAAGCATTATGGCTTTCAAAGTAGTTTTAAAAGAGGGTGCTTTGATTGAAAAACACTGGGAGTTGTGATTTTTTTTTTCTTTTAACATGGTATTGAATTAAGTAGATTGTTGTTCAGGTAGACCTTTCCAGAGCTAATCAATCTCCCCCAAACTCACCCTTTGCTTCATAGGAAGGTGAGGGAAAAGAATACCTTTTATCAGAGCATGAGCCCTTCTTCTCTCCAAAAATACGCAAACAACTATTAAAAATAAATACATTTTAAAAAAAATCTTGAATACAGTGTTAGGTATAATGTGTTACAGTATTGCGCAAAAGGGCTATTAACCAAAAACTTGGCATATTTTGACATGACAATGACCTGATAAAGGATCTGAGAGAGGCATCTGGCCATTCACTTCAGCTAATGTTCACCAAAGGGCCATTAAAAATTATCTCAGTGTAAGGTTGGCGGTCAAAAAACATTCTTAGGGAAGGGAAACGGGGATAAAAGGGTGAGGTATGTTAAATTACACAAGAACTGGACTAAAAACCAGTGGCAACAGGTCTTTTGGAGTAGCAAATGGACCTCAGTATTATGGAAGCAATATGAGATGAGCTTGACAGAGAATGAAAGAAAAGCCAGCCAACATCCAAAGCTTTGGAATGTGCTTCAAGAAGCCAGGAGAACTATTCCTGAAGACAACTTAAGGAAACGTCAAGAACACTTGGCTAACAGAATTCAGGCTGTGTTGAAGAATAAAGGAGGTCATACCAAATATTGACTTTCAAGCTCATTAGAATTATATAAACTGCGTTTTTATAATCTTTATTAGTAAGTGATATTTACAAGTTCTTTTGTGAGACTGTCCTGGGCTGACAAGCAGCATTAATGCCGAAGAGGGAAATTGTATTTTGTTACAGGCATATAAATAAATATAAATTTGAAAGGCAGTAGATATAAATTTGAGAGGTAAGAAATATGTTAAAATTAAAACAAACAAATAAACCTGTCTGTATGAATTGTCATATGTAACATAAAGTTAAACATTGTATACAATATGTAGTATGTAAGATATGAATATATACAATATGAAACTGTCATATTGTTGCAGGTTTTTCAATGGTAGAAGAAACTGGAGCTCCCAGAGGAAACCTGCAAGCCCTCCTAACACTTCTAACACAGAGTTTGTAGGTCTCTAAAACAGGTCCATTCTCTTGCACTGACCAGCAATGTTATGGACCATGTGTGAAGGAGTGTGCATAATGCTAAATGGTCTGGTACTTATGGAGCACTTTTCTGCTCTGAGCACTGTTCTTTTTCCTTCTTTTTTTACCACATGCCTCATTCGCCTATTCACACATGAAGCCCTTTGTCTATGCCTTTAAATGCTTTAATTATCACACGCATTCACACTCCGATACATGCATTGGGACCAATTTGGGGTTCAGTGTGTTGCCCAAGGGCACTTTGGCATTTAGATTGGAACAGCTGTGGATCAAACCACCAACCACTCTGCCTTCTGAGTAACAGCCACCACAATGGTGGGGTGCAGGTGACACCAGACAAAAGTGCATTATATGGATGAGAGAACTAGGATGAGAGACATAGGATTAACACACCCAGATGACAATTACAATGGCCTTTTCTTTTAAATGAATTTTCTAAAACAGTTCTGGTTGCATTAAACTTGTTGCACACTGCTCAGCTGCTAGTATATAATAACTGTCTCTTATTACAGCATTTATTTCTCTCATGGCATCTAAAAAGTTCCCAGCTGTAATATTGGTACTTTTACAGGTAAAGTTTGCTGAAATTAAACAATATGTTTTCTGTATGTGGAATCATCAGCTTATCCATCAACTTGGCACTGAGTGTATAAAAAGTAGGACTCCTTTATCCATTCTTTATAATCATATATATCTTGCCTTTTAAATAAACCTCACAGACCTGAGGTGTTGATAATCTTATCTGACAGACCTGCAACTGTCAAAAGGCAGAAGAGTGAAGCAAAGCCCAAAGCAACGGACCTGCACAAAACAGCACCTTCCATCAAAGCTACCATGAGGACCAGTAGCCTGAGGCTGAGCAAAACCTCTCTCTTATATGTAGGTTTGTACTCCTTTCAGATCACCGTGATGCAGCCTGACTCTTCATCCACATTCCATTTCAACAGATCAACACATCTGACCAAGGTTATGACCTCATGACCCAGGTTTAAAAATGTAATTAACATTTAAACAGCAGGTTACAAACTCAAAGTGGGGCAGTCTGTGTATATCATAGATCATGTTACACATGTGTGTTTGTATTGAAGGGTTATAATATTGTCAGACAATATATTAGTTTAAATTCAAACTACAATAAAACTGAAGTGTTCAACTTTTCTCTCAAACCTTTGATTAAAAAAATATATTAATATTTTTGAAAGAATCATGTCCTTGTAAAATAACAGTTCTCTTTTCCTTTTGTCCTTTTTATCCCCCTCTGAGGACTGACCAAGTACAAAAGGACACCCAAAAACATTACATCATCAACTTAACTGATCCTTGGTTATTTAGAAAAAAATATATATACAGAGTTATTAATGTATATGGTATGTATTGCTATCAGAGTGAACAGCTTCCTTTTACAACTCAGTCTGAGATGTAAATAGTGTCTGAAAAAGAAGCTCAAATTCAGCTGTATATGCTTAGGGAGTCTGTTCTAACACACATATTTGTTTTTCTGTTATTGCTGAGTGACTTTGTGATGGCCCTGCAGTATCTGAGGCATTCAAGCTTAAGAACATCAATACCTACTGAGACATAGTTTTCATACAGCTCAGAAATATACTTTCATTTTTAAGAGTCACAGTAACTTTCTAAGAATATGTAGTTGTTTATTCCATGGGAAATATTTTCAGCATGGCTTCCTTGATGTTTGATGGTCTATCAGTATTTTCTATACGTTCAAAAAGAGCTACAGTCAGTGTAATAATATACAATATGCCATAGTGGAACAGTGTTGTTGACTGATGTGTTTTGTTTCTGGACAATAATTGAGCTGTATATACTAAGCTCAATATACAATTTGTTCTTTAGCGATGGCGCGATGACACACAGGGTTATGGAAATAGCAAGAAGGGTCTCACTTCCACCATATGACATAGAGACATTTTAATCCAAAACCAATTTTATCTTTTGGAGCTTAAAACTAATACAGTATTAATTAATATAAAGCAATTTTCACTATTCTTTTAAGTCACATTCATTTAAGCATACATTCATACAATGCCTTATTCTCTTCAAGCACTTTACTGGCCTTACATCACCCATTTGCCAAACATGCATGTCTCTGGACTGTTGGAGGCAGCTGGAGTGAAGCGATACAGGCAAAGTGAGATCATGCAAACTCCACACAGAAAGGGGGTCCAACCAGGATCCAGGCAGGATCAATCCTGCTTACCTGCTGAGATCAAATAGGGTGTGTTTAGGGCAGTATGGC
Organism: Etroplus canarensis; assembly: GCA_015106775.1. Taxonomy (NCBI): domain Eukaryota; kingdom Metazoa; phylum Chordata; class Actinopteri; order Cichliformes; family Cichlidae; genus Etroplus; species Etroplus canarensis. Next base: position 20,365 of record VUQH01008652.1, read on the forward strand.
TGTAAGCCAAAAGTGTGTATCAAAAACGCAATGATCAGACAGGCCCCTATGACAGTTGGTGACAGTCTGGAAAAACTCCCTTTTAACAGGAAGAGGTGTCCAGCAGAATGAGGCTCAAGGAGGGGCAGCCATCAGTTGAAAATCAAAAACCATAAGAAGACGGAAAAGAGAAGCACAAAACAGAGAAGAGTATTCATTGAGTGAAAACAGACTGCTGCTGTTGTTGCAATTCCTTGATATGCTTGAATAAGAATAATATTGATAAGGATATATATTTTTAGTGTTGCAGCTGTTAATGAAGTGAATTGTTCATAGTTACAGTTTAATAAAGTAACACAGTGAGTTCATATTTTGTGTTGAAAATGGTGCCTGTAAGGCAATTAATCACTATGGCTATAAAAAGGTGCAATATCTGAACTTAAGCATCTTCTTTAGTTTTGGTTCTCAACTAAATTTAGTAAATTCTCAGTGCCACCAAAGATAAGCCTGACAATTATCCAGACCATTCTTTACTGGTATTCCTAAGAATAAATAAATAAATAAGAATAACTTAAGCAACGTCTGAGGTTTTAAGACTCTAAATTATCAACTTAATCTCACCAATCTGAATAGCCATGCTTTTACTGCCATTGAACCTACAGTCAGTTTGACTTCACCACCACAGTAATGGCTGCATCAGTGGAGAACTCGCCACATAAATCAGCTGCAGTATTATTCAACAGGCAATGAAGCAATGCACATGGCTGGATAAAAACCGTGAATTATAGCTGGTGATGAAAGACCATAATGATGGCTATATCTTGTGTTAAAACTTCACTGTGACCTTATTTGTTATGCACTCAGGAGATAGACAGTCCTCAAGGTCCAGCTACAGTCCCCGAAGCCACAGACTATGAAAGCAGCTATTTATCTGCTTAAACACCCTCTGTAAACCTCTGATGGGGCCCTTTGATAAGATTCTTTGACAGAGAAGGGATGAATAGCAAACAAAGGGAACATATCTTGGCTACTTGAAGTCTTTTTTTTTTCATTTTGGGTAAGAAAGAAGCCCTGGGGCCTTGATTTAAGCTTCTTTTGTGCTAAAATGTCTTATTTTCACACTTGGGTCTGACTTACTGCATTGTTTGATGGTAAATGGACTGGTACCTATATAGCACTTTTGACTACAAGCCTCACTCACCCATTCACACAGCACTTTATTCTATGCTTTTATGTACCTTTTAACTATTCAAATGGAGGCATTAGGAGACATTTGGGGTTCAGTGTCTTGCCCAAGGACACATTAGCATGTAGACCAGAGCAGCAAGGGATCAAACCACTAACCTTCTAGTTAGAAGATGACCCACTCTACCTCCTGAGCTATCAAACCACTAACCTTCTAGTTAGAAGACGACCCGCTCTACCTCCTGAGCCACAGCTGCCCCCAATCTGAGTTATCCCCAGAAAATGCACCACAGCTTCAGTAATGATGAGAATGGCCTTTGTGGGCACTTATGACTCAGAGATGGTTATGCTATTAAACCAGCTAAATTATAGCTTCAATCAGCAGGCTACCATATTTCCCCAAGATTTACTTTACAACACATCCACACTCAGCCAAGAGGAAAAATATGAGAAAGAAAAAAAATGCTATTGTTTGGATGGATTTTTTTTCTCCCAATAAATAAAGTGATATCTGACTTACAGATTGCAGTAAAGCTGACTGCAGACTAGTCATTGTATACACAGAGGCTGATCTCGCGTCCAGCTTACTACACATGGATGTCTATTCAGAATCCCTTGGCATCAGTTTCTAACACTTACTACCCTTTAGCATAATTTTTTTCAACTTATATAGTTATGTTATCCTGGCATGTATTTTACTTTGGCTTTTCACATTTCTTTTACCTATCACAGTAATGAAACTTACAAATACTGGTAAGGATCCAGCAGCCCAGTCAGCCCCTATGCATCACGAAGACCTGCCTACTTTGACTTTATATCAGAGACATCAGTGTCAGGATCATGTTGCCTTGTATTTTTTCTGAATAGATATTCCTGAAATCTTATATTTCTCTGTCTCTTGCAATAACAGCTCCCCATCTCACAAAGGTAGAATGAGAAACTGTTGTGTGACCATATTGTATATAGTTAATAAGTGCAATTATTAGGAAAATTATGCAGTTTGAAGTAAATTACACAAAAAGCACGATTAGTCTTTAATTTAGTCCCCTAATGTGAGCTGAAATGTAGAATACTGTAAAGGGTATGCACACTGAGTTTTAAATCACATTCTCTAAACGTATTCTTTCAGTCTTTGCTGCACAGCAGTTCGCTAGTTAGCCCTGTCACCTCACAGCAAAAAGTCAGCTGGTTTGATTCTCCAAGATGGCTGATGTCTATTTGTGTTGAGTCTACAATTTCTTCCTGTGCCTCCAAGGGTTTTGTCTGGGTTCTCTGGTTTCCTCCAGCTGTCCAAAGACATGTATGTTAGGTTTATTTGTGATTTGAAATGGGCCATAGGTATGAATGTGAGTGTGTGACCGTATGTCTCTCTATGATAGCTCTCTGATAGAATGGCAAACTGTCCAGGGTGTATCTGGCCTATATGTGGGATAGGCTCCAGCCCCTCCATGACCCTTGGTTGGTAAGCAGTTATTAAAAACAGTTCACCACATTGTTACAATCACAGGAAAATAACTTTACATATTCCATAATGTCTCAGGTGCCTTAGCTCAGAAAACTAAAGTGGCGCACTGCGTATGTGTTACACTAATCTCCCACATCCCTTCAGATTATGGTTTGTGGGAGTCTGGTCTCACTCCCAGCTTGTCACAGACAAACCACTCTCTTTTTATTACATCTGACCGAGCAGTTTAGCTGCCTCACCAAATGCCAAATGAGATAAAACAAAAGCAAACACTATGTAAAAAGAAAATGAAATTCAATAAACAAAGCTCCAACACTAGACATGTGACCCACTGTAATGAACACCTCTCCTGCCCCCTTATGCAGACTTAGTGACTTTTCAGACAGGAACTTTTGTTCTTTGCATCCAATATTGCAGTGACTGGTGCTGAAGGACACCTTTGTGTATCTCTGAGGCGCCAGAAGAAAGAAAGAAACAAAAGGGCAGCATTTGATGCTTTGGAAATGAGAACAAGTTGCAATGATATGACTTTCAAACTCTGTGCGTTCTGCTCTGAGAGTGTGCTGCTGAAAGCATTAAGAAATAAAGGAAAAACACCCATTGTTGTGTTTGATCTCACTCAAAGCAACACAAATGAGTTTTAAGTCTTTAAGCAGAGCTTTGCTAATTAAAAAGACTCCTACTCTGTCAGGCATACCAATGCCTGGGCCTTGAATGGACTGTAGACATGACTACGAGCAGAACTCTGCCATATTGCTTTAGTAGCAGAATGCACTGTCCCGTGACTAAGACACACTGTCAGGAGGACTAATAGACTTAACACTCAAGTGAATCTGATGAGTTTTTCCCAGCAAGCAGATAATGAGCAGACAATGGAATCTGCTGTAAGGACCCTTAGAGCAATACTTTGTACCACTGCAAACTTTCTCTATTGGGATGGGATCGTGGTGTTGGCAGAGTGTGCACTGTTCAATGAGAAGAGTTTCAGATTACCTGTAGGCTTTAATGTGACATCGATGTTGGGATCTGAAGCAAAGTGAAACACTATCCTTTAGTGTACTGAGGCCAGCATTTACTGTGCTGACAAAAGTAGCTTAAAGCAAGTGTAAACATGTCACAGCAGTCATTTACAAGTATCCAAGGCTCAGGAAAGATTTGGACAAACATAATAAAGGACGGTTCATCGAGCTGGCATGAAAACACTGTCAATACATGAACTGAGCTTGCAGTATACAGTCACCTTTCCACAGCTGTAAATCACTAACCTCTGATCACCTTCTTAATGTTTGGTTAGACTGCAACGTCATGTGGTCAGAAAAATTAAACCATGACTACCAGATCTTATGACGACTTAAGTCATATGGTAAGGCATAGGTGTTATGGCAAGTCTGCCTAGCACATTTAAAGGATGAGCATAATACCACATTTTGAATGCACTCCAATAATCATAGTCTCCAATTTCAACCAACAGTGGTTGTTTAATCAAATTCAGAAAAAAAAGTGTAGAGTGATGACATTAATGAGTAGTGTGAGAATATCTCTGATGTAACACAGAAATTATGTTCATGGAAAAGGTATTCTGTCAAAATTTTATTAAAGTTATATTTAGTCACCTGAACCAATGGGACTGAAAGAAATGTCAGAGCTGTGGCCCAAAATGTTTTTTATATAGTGTATATGTCTACTATAGTTATTGTTTTGTGCTGAATTGCAAAGATCAACACCATTGTTGGTCAAAACCATCTGACCATAAAGGAAAAAAACGATGCTGTCGATCAAAATTTGTCTCACAGCTACGTCTACCAAACTTGCATATTTCAGTGGAAATGTGTGATAAGTACTGTAAGATTATATATATCACAGGTGTTGCCAATTTTGGTTTCTTTTTCATCTTTCTTCCTTTAGAGGTCCCCAAATCTGATCATCTGTCTCCATTTGAACCAGTTCTTTGCATTGTCTTCTGCTACACCAACCGTTGTCATATCCTCCTTCACGACATCCAAGAGCATTTCAACCTTCCTGGCAGCTCCATCTTCAAAATTGTTTGTCCAGTATATCCACTATCTTTCCTCTGTATGTGTCCAAACCACTTAACCTGATCCTGTCCCTCTGTTGTCTTCTTCTTTTTTTGGCTGCTCCCATTAGGGGTTGCATCCTCTTCCCTCACACCAGCCCTCTGCATGTCCTCCTTCACTACATCCATGAATCTTTTCTGTGGTCTTCCTCTTTTCCTCCATCTTCAACATCCTTTGTACAATATATCCACTATCCCTCCTCTGAACATCTCCAAACCATCTCAGCCTTGCCTCTCTGACTTTGTCTCAAAACGTCTCAACTTGTGCTGTCCCTCTGATGGACTCATTTCTAATCCTGTCCATCCTGGTCACTCCCACCAAGAATCTCAACATCTTCAATTCTGCCACCTCCAGCTCTGCTTCCTGTCTTTTTGTCAGTGCCACCGTCTCCAAACCATACATCATAGCAGGTCTCACTACCGTCTTGTAAACCTTCCCTTTCACTCTTGCTGCTATCCTACTGTCACAAAGCACCCCTGACACTCGTCTCCACCCACTCCA
>VUQH01008655.1:3312-21698 GCA_015106775.1 Etroplus canarensis
GTTTAAACCCTGAGAAAGTACTGATTCAGGCCACTTGACAGGCTTGTTTGACACTAGATTGATATGATATGAAGCAACAGTCTAACAGAATAGCAGTCTGAGGTATTAAGGAATGTCAGACAAGAAAGATTATTTTAAGTGCTGTGGCAGGTATTTCATTTGTTATTTGGATGATTAAAAATTTGCACAGACACTAAATCTCTGTTTAAAGATCAGACAAGATGTAGTTGGCTGCCATGGCGATGATGGGGGCTCCCGTTGGGACACCTGGGAAAGGACCACTAGATCCAGCGATGTCAACGTGGGAGTACGGCAGAGGTGCATCAGAATCCACGCCATGCTGCGGTAGGCAAGTGCAAGGTAATAGCTCAGATTAATTGCAGCACTTATTCCATATAAACAGTGTTCATACTTAAAGTTAAATAATCAGATATACTGTTGACATGCAAGCACCTTGTCGAGCCCTGAAGCCATGATGAGGAAAGCTGCAGGTGTCTGATGTCCTCGAGGTGTAGCTGAGGATGGCAGGTTGTTGCACTGCAGGATATCCTCGTACTCAGACTTGCCCTTGTGGAACTCATAGTCCTCTCGCCTGATACTAGACACCTCGAACAAATCACCCAGCACCTCTCCAGCTGCAAGACACAGGATTTAGACCTTGAATTAGTCTGGATCAAACTTGCAAGATGGCTATTCACTTTTTCCAGTTTTGCCTTGGTGCCCTTTCAGAACCAGTTCACATTCCTACAGAAGTGAGAGCTGAATGCAACATTCTGTTAGTGTAGGAGAAGTTAGGCTAATTGTACAGCATCTGCAAATCATCTGTGAACATCTTGTAGTAGCCTCTCTAATAGCAGCTAATGTCAGCAGTTCCAATTTTGGGGCCAGCTATTATCTTGTGCTGTGGACCACACCAGTTTTCTTTGTCTATTTTTTGGGTAGAAATGCATGAAACTGGTTCAAGATTAGGCACTGCGTTGGTGGAAAAGGGGTTTGTGAAGCAATGTGTTTGAATTTGCTTTCATCTATTTGTAACATTCAAATAGCGACATCTGCTGGGTAACCTTGGTATTGTAATTTTGACTGTTAAACGTGCAACATTAAAAATGTGTTTCTGAAGATATGCGGGTACATAACACAGTTAATCATTTCTAATTAGTTAGTCTTTAAATAAAGTCATGACCAAAGATATGGTTACAGATGTTTTGTTTTAGCATTAAACATAAGATGTATTCAGTTTATAAAAATATTAACCAGAATGTTAACCATAATGTTATTATTGATAAAACTGAAATGTGCAGCCAATCAAGTAATCAGTCCATGAAATTACTGTTTTGGGGCGACTTCAAATTTATGTCAATCAGAGTATTTTAAACACAATGGAATTTCCCCCCTGGGATTAACTAAGTAGTCTGATTTGGATTCTAAAGTAGTACCTGTGCAGGTAAAATAACTGAAGAATCATTTATTAGCTCCTTCCCATAGGTCCCAGAGGTCAGAATGGCAGCTTCTTCAATGTCTTTGAAACCTCTTCTTAAAACATTTTATTATCATAAAGGTTTCCTGAATTTTTGATAGGTGGCAATGTTTTATTTTTTTTATATTTCATTTTATTTTTTTATTTCATATTTTTTCCTGTTTTAAAATGTTTATAAAGATTTCTTTGATTAGATTTAAAATATACTATAAATAATTTTCTGTCAAGCACTCGGTAACTTTGTTAAGGAAAATGCTATATAAATAAATTTTATTATTATTATTATCATGATTATTTAAAGGGCAAACTGCCACAGCAGGCTCCCCGTCAATGTGGAGAAGTAGCAGATCCACTCTGAGCCCATCTCGAGTGACCAAACTCCTCACCCTATCTCTCAGGCGGACCCTAGACACCCTTTAGAGGAAACTCATTGCCACCACTTGTATCCAAGATCATTCTTTCATTCACTACCCAGCACTCATGACCACAGATGAAATTAATCAATCAGTACATTAAACCATCACACTCAGCTCTTTCTTCACCAAACAGACCAATACCAATCCATCTCTCAATCTCCCACCCCCTTTTTTCCTCACTCATGAACATGTCCTCACTTCACTCCTCCTTCACTCCTCGACCTAGGGCAACAACTCATTCCCAACCTGGAGTGGGCACTCTACCCTTTTCCAGCTGGGAGCTAAGTAGATCTTAAAATGCAAATATGTAGTTACTGCTCAAGGTTGAAAGTGTTTTCACACTTAATTGTTTCCTCACCTTTCTGCCACTGAGCAGCGTTCTCGCTTCGATGGGCTGGCCCATTATCCATGATGATCTACAACAAGAAGTTACAAACTTAGCACAGTATACACAATGATGATTACAGCTCTGAACTGTCTGGGTGTTCAAAGTGGACCAACTATGCTTTTACTTATTTTCTGTCATACAAATACTATTACAAACATGGCCAAAAGTTTCAAATAATGAAGTCAGTGTATATACAAGGCTTTAGGCTGCTCAAAGCGATCAATTTTTTTTCTGCATCTGGCTGTGTATGTCAAAGAAAGCAGATGTCTTCAATATGGTCATTTCAGGCACCCAGTTCAGGCTGTTAGCACAGATGTCCCACCAATGTGCTGTTTGAGCCTTCTGTTTGCAAGTGCTTGTTAATCAACAGAAAGTTGGTTTGAAGGGGGAAGAGCTAAAAAGCTAATTTCAGACAGTGGATGAACTGAAGGGCTGCACAAAGGCCCAATATAAGATTGAAAAGGGTTAATTTAAACAATTAAGTCCTCCAAGAATAAAAATGAAATGAGCATAATAGATCCCCTTAAAGCTGTTTAGGCATTGTCTGAATTTCAGCAGTACTTACGGAGTAGTTGGGTCCCATGGCTCTGATGGCGTGACCAGTCAGAGTGGCAATAGTAAACAGTTGAGGGGAAATCTCATTTATTGCCTGCAAAGACCATAGGTGAGTTCACAGAGGGAAGGGGTGCCACTGAAACCTAATTTCTCAGTGTTTTAATGAAACTTCCTGACCTTCTCCTTCATCTCACAGAGCAGGTCGACCATCACCATACGACCCTCAGCATCAGTGTTTCCCACTCTCACTCTACGACCTGCGCGGGAAACCACCAGTTCATCGGCCACATAGCAGTCTGAAAAAATACACAAATACGTTAGCTGAGAAGAGGAGCAAAAACACACTCGGGGGAAATATCAAAAACAAGCGTAGCACACTGACCTGCACCCACACTGTTCCTCACCATGGCCATCATGCCAATAACCTTCAGATGCTTTGGCTTCAGCTGGGATACGATCTAAAGTGTAAGAGGAAAGTTAGGTACCAAGCAGCTATAAAAACCAAAAACTACAAGTTTCATTACCTCTCTGCACCTAATAGAATTTGTTTTTTTCAGTGTTCACAAAATGCTGATTTATAGTCAAGCTATAAGTGATGAATGTTTATTCCAGTTACTGAAGATTTATTATTCAAAGAGTGGGCTATTCACCTGGAAGAAACCAGCAACAGCAGCAGCTCCACACTTGTCCCTGTGCATCCCAGCCATGATACCACCAGCCTTGATGTCTGCTCCACCAGTGTCATAGGTGATGCCCTGGAAACATCACATTAGTACTGTTTACTAAGTAGACACTGACATACAGATGTTGTAATACCTGCCAACTCTTCAGTTTTTCTCCCTTATTTTAAGACATACCTGACACCCTTTGGTTTTGCTGTTTGTCAAATGTTACCCAAGTTCCAAGATTATCTATGAAATGCAGTCTACATACATAATCCACAGAATACACAAAGTTTTAGCCCATCTCCGAACACAACCCCACAACCTGATTTAAGGAATTTGCGTGCAGCTAATCTCTGTGAAGCAACTTCAGCTCCCCTAACAGCAAAGATACAGTAAAGGGGAGATTTAAAAACAGACCAACATAAATTGTGTAGAGTTAAGCCTATTTGTGACTCTTCAGGTGTGTGTGACAAGTACTTGCAGACCTCGGTGAAGCTGGAAAGATTTTTGCTGATTGGAGTGTTGCTTTACTGAAGCACACAAAGGAAACCCTTGTAAGCAAAGGTAAAACATTCAACCTCTACAAAGAACGGTCCAGCAAACCAGGAACTTTCTTATTGTGACTGTGATTATGGACTTGTCATGCTTTTACTTACAAATATAGTGGTACAGAGGTGGATGCTGATATTAAACATGGTCAAAATTTCAAATAAGGTCAGCATATGGTGGAAATTGAACTGTGGAGGCTGGGGTCATGTGGCGTTACGACATGCACTGATGTTTTAAGGGCCATGTGGGTTGTTTTTTTGTATTTAATATCATGTTGTAGGTTCTTAACTTGACAATATAAAGTGCCTTGAGATGGCTATTGAGATGCAGTGCTTTATAAATACATTCGAATTAACCAAATTTAATTTGTTAAAGGACTGACATCTTAGAGTCTGATCTCACCTTTCCCACCAACATGAGCGTCTTTTGGATCGGACCCTCCCCACAATACTGCAGCTTGATGACTCTGCCCTGGTGACGGGGCACACCTGTAAGAGGAGGAAACAGTAAATAAGTTTGCATTCTTATAAAAACAGCTTTTAACAGTCTTATGAATCTGTGTTGTCCTACTGTTAGCACAGCGGTTGACTGCAGCCAGACATGGATACTCTTTCTCCAGAGTCTTCAGGTCACTCACCACTTCAACCTGTAGGTGGATCAACGAGGATTTGTTTGTGCTGTAGTGGAACTGATTCTACAAAATTCACCAGTTCTGATTTCTTCTCACAAAATATTAAGTATGCATGTAATAATATTCCTTCTTACCTGGACAGGGCTGTCCTTGAAGAGTTCTTGGACGTAATCAGCCACACGAGGAGCAGCCATACGTTCAGGATCTGAGCCACCAATATCACGATATGCCAGTCTGAGGAAGAGAAATGTGATCAGATGGTGAGCGAGCAAACAACACAATCTGGGAAATCTGGGCAAAGAAAGAAGTGGAGCATCTGACTCACCTCCCGCTCTCCAGAGCAGTAGCTAACTTCACCAGAGTTTTTCCCTTAGCCTCCTCTGCTGCCCATAGTCCCAGAACGCATACCTTGTAGTCACTGGTTTTCATGTTGCTTTCTCTCACCTCAAGGGGCTTTTTGGTAAAAAGAGAATGCAGTGAGTGTCCTTTTTGCAAACATACATTTTCCTTCTTGTTCAATTAATTCTGTAATTATTGATTTCAAAACTGGGCGACGGTATCATTAGGTTTGCCTAATATAGAATGAGGATTTATTATTGTGTGGGAACCAACAGAAAATGCAGTGAGAGCGCTGACCTCAAATTTCATTTGAGATGAAGGTGATTGATATTTTATTAGTTTTGAAAGTATTTAGTCATAAAACAAATACTGGACAATTATTAGTTCAGACTGATAACAGTACTAACACACTGTTACAATTATCCTGAACAGCTGTTTAAGAATTTGACTTGACTTAAGAATTTTTCCCCAAAGGGCTGTCCCAGTGGATAAATGCACATATATGATTTGACACATTTGGCATTTATACTGGATGCCATGCCTGACACAACCCTCCCATTTATTAAGGCTTAGGAGTGGCACTGATCCCCAAGGCAGGGCTTGCGTGTGTAAACCGCTCCTCTATGCAGAACACTGAAAGCAGCAAATGATTTCATGGTTATGCCTGTGGGAAAGGCAAAAGGATGACTAAAGTTATTACAATTCATCAGGTGGGGGACATCGGACATTTGTACCAAATTTCATGCAGTTTATCTAACAGCTTTTAAGACATTTCCCTAACAAAATAGACAAACTGGTAGACAACAGAGCTACATAGCTTCAGCTGTTCCCTTATATTTTTTCCAAGCAGCTGCCACAGCAGATTAATCCACATCACTACTTTAACAGAGGTTTTACGCCGGATGTCGTTCCTGATGCAAACCTCCATGGTAAGAAGGACTTGTGTGCCCATGGCTGATGTGGCTTAAATAAGCACATTGTAACTGCACTATCCAGAGTGTCTCCATAGTGTAGTGGTTTACACGTTTGCCTTACAAGCAAGAGGTCCCTCATTTGATTCCTGGTGGGGACACAAGCCCCTCCAACTATGGAGAGTTGCATCAGGAAGGGCATTCAGCGTAAAACATCTGACAAATTATCAATGCGAATTATTCCAATGTGGCAACCCCTTAGGGAAAATACAAGGGAAGAGCTGAAGGTATATATTTTTTAAATTGTACGATCCAGAAAATGCTGTTGGGGAGGAATCTTTATTATGTATTATACACTAAATGTTAACAAATGTATCCCTGATGATCATGACTGTGGTTTTAGGAAACTGATTACAATGTATTTACAAGTGAACTTACAGGTTGTAATCCAGTAATAAATTAATGCATTTTCACTTATGCATTCGTCCTTCATGTAGACATCAAAGAACTACAATTATGAATAAAAGTTTTAGGACAATGACAGGAAAAATGACAAAATGAAAAAAGAAAGCGTCACTGTCCCAATATGTATGGACCTAACTGAATAACAGGAAGGATTACTTGTGTGTGGAGACTGCAGTTGTCTGTGCCCACAACAGAGTATAATTCCCGCCTGAGTTGAGGGACTCTCAGAAGATCCAATCATGCATCAGTTTTCTTCACTGCTTATCTCATTCAGGATCACGGAGGCTAGAGCCTATCATAGCTGTATTGATGAACAGGCAGGAAACACCTTGGAAGGGTTGTCAGTCTCCCGCAGGGTTAACACAGAGAGACAGACACCCGTGTACGCTCACATTCACACCTATGGCCAATTTAGAATCACCAATAAACCACGCAGGGGGACATGCAAACTTCAAAAACCCAGCCAGCTGGGAGATTGGGAACAGGAACCTTCTCGCTGTGAAGTGACAGTGCTAACACTGCATGCTCGTGCTGCCTGCTCTCACAAAAGATTTAAAACAAAAACAGTCCCAAACTGATGCTGAGATAGCCCGATTTTTTTTTGTTAGTATTGTGGTATAAATTTCCAAAAAAAGCCTGACACCAGATTTCCTGCAATGTAACCAAGAGCTACACTTTTCAGTGCTACAGCTTTCAAACTCCACAGAAAACATGATACAGCTACTGTGCAGTACCTGTCATGACAGTGAAACAGCAGGCGATCAGTGGTGCTTGCTGTTAAAACTGTCCACTTCTGTTAAGATCATGTAAGTCATTAAGTGTAAAGTCTTTTTTATAAAGAAGTCTTTTCTCACCATGTAGAGAGCATGAAGGGCTCCAAGTGCAGCCACCAAGGTGCAGTTCTTATAGTCCTTGTGAGGAGGACACACCAGCAGGGGGCGCTGCATGCCAGCTTTCAACGCCCTGAAAGGAGGAACAGAATAATGCATGAGGCAAGAAACCTGGAGGTAATCCAACAACGTGAGTGATTACGATTCAGGTGCCATCAACCGACCGCTTGATGCCGCTGGCTGCTGCATCGCTGAAGCGTCTGACATCATCGTAGTCACGGTTCACAGGGCCGGTGGAGGCAAACACCAGGCGGTTACCAGGAAGACCAGGAACCTTGATGATCACCACCTCCTCCCCCAGACCACTGTCCACCTAGAGACAATATAGCCCCACACAGCAAAATAAATCACCTGAGAGCATGGTGGTGATCACATTTAGTACCACAAATCCAATACATCACAGTCACACTGAGTTTCAGAAGGCTGATGATTTCAGGTCCTTCAGTGCAGCAGTTCACAACCTTTACACTTTTTAAAAAACCTATTACTGTGATCATAACATAGCAGAATGGCTGTACAGTGGTTACCTTACACCAGTGCACATGGAATAAGTAATAAAATGAAGAGTATCTGTTAAAAAACTGTGGGACATGGGGAAAAGAGCCATAACATGTTGTCAATCCAGGCCTGAATAGGTGAACTAACCAGTATAGTTTCTATGAGCATATAATAAAACACCTCGCAGAACTTTTAAATAAAAGCTGACCTTTTATGAGTTTCTATTTACCACAATATGGACATTTTACACACTATATTCCTATTTAAAGCATTTAAAACAAGTAAAAACAGACTAGATGTAACTGGTGAAATGTGGGCTGTTCGTAAAAGAAACCAAGGCAGATCTAGCCCTGCTGTGACACCACACTGCTGGAAGTGAGGTGACACTTTTTACGCTACAGTTAGTTCAGAACTGACACTGGTTTTAGACAGCACCATGACATGCCTCCACTGTTCACTTTTAGAAAATATTTTGCGTTCACTTTTAAAGCAAGTGGCGTCTGGGCCCCGACTAGGAATCCTGACGCCACATTAGCGTTACAAGATGTTTGGGCGAGGCTGTTCTGGAATGTTCTGAAAGTATTTTCCATTGGGCCCTTTCGATTTTGAATGTCCTGCCTGACGAGGTGAGGCATTCATATGACTTAATAAAACACATTTTATAGATCTGCTTTTATTTGATGCCTTGTTTTTTTCATTACTCTTTAATTTTGTATTTTAGAGCTACAACACTTCCCCAGAGTAAAAAAGTGTGAAAAATTAGATCTTTTTCTACACTTGATCCTTATTGGATCATGAGCAAAAATAAACTCCATTATTTGGATGCATTTCTTATTAACTGAATGGTCTTCAGGCAGTGCGGCTTTCACCAGAGTGACATGCTTTAACTCAGCATTAATAGCTCCACGTGGCTATCGCAGTATTTGACGATGTAACTGCTGTCCATGACACTGTGAATGTTACTATCCCGATTTTGTTCTCAGTTTGATAATTAATACACCTATAGTGAATGTATCTGTACTGACCTTTTGTGTTAAGTCTATTTTTCCCTTGTTTTAACTTCATTTTCACTTCCTTTTAATTTGATCTTGGTTTGTTTGACTGTACTGTTTTAATTTACTTTGTGCAATCCCATCTTTTGCTCTGTCAAAGCACTATGTAAACTTTGTAAGGATGGATCTCATCAGACACTCATCAGACCAGGCAACATTTTTCCAATGTTCTATCGCCCAGTTTTGGTGAGCCTCAGTGTCCTGTTCTTAGCTGACAAGAGTGGCACCCAGTGAGGTTTTCTGCTGCTGTAACCTATCTGCTTCAAGGCTGGACATGTTGTCTGTTCAGAGATGCTCGTCTGGTTATTTGAGTTACTGTTGTCCCTCCTATCATAGTAGTCTGGCCATCAACAAGACATTTTTTGCTTAGAGAACTCACTGGATATCGTCTCTTTTTCAGCTCATTCTCTGAAAACACTAAAGCTGGTTGTGTGGGAAAAGCCCAGAAGAGCAGCAGTTTGTAAAATAATCAAACCAGCCCATGTGGGACCAACAACCATGGCACATTCAAAGTCGTTAACATCACCTTTCTCCCCCTGCCTGATGCTCGCTTTGAACTTCAGCAGGTCGTCTTTACCAGGTTTACTAAATTGCTGTCATGTAATTGGCTGATTAGATATTAGGGTTAATGAGCAGTTGAACAGGTATGTCTAATGACACGACATACCAGGTGGTATAAAAGAAAAAGCTGGTTAGGCAGACGTTGGACACTTACAGCGCTGTAGTCCTGCAACGGGGCTTTCAGAAACTCGAGTTCAGAGGTCAGAGATTCATAGCTTTGGGTCACTAAGATGATACCATCAAAGCTAGAAAGAAGACATAAACAGTCTGTTAAGAAAATGAAAAGCATCAAAACTGACAGAATGGAGGTGAAACCTGATAACTTACTTCTGGTTCTTGAGGTCAGTGGTCCCCTCAATGGGCTGGATCCTGGACAGAGAAAAAGCTGCAATGTCAGCAAAGCCTAACCAGCACGGCTAAGATATCTCTGACAGAGTTATGCAATCAGACTCTTTGGACAGATTTTATAATGCAGGGTAATGATAGCAGAGTGGGTCAAAGAAACCTGGGACTTTGAGACCTGCCCCTGCTAAAGAATATGACAGAATGCTTCTTTTGGGGGTCAAAACTTGTGGCCTTTTATTTCTTGGTGAACTTTGAAGGGAGGTGAGACTGCGCCAGAAATCTTTGCACTTCAGATAAAAGTACTGTCTCGGGACTTTTGAACGCAGTGAGTAAAAAGGGAACAGCATTCTTTCACAGGAGTCAGGCACTTCTGGCATCATATGACACAAAAAATGAAACCAAAGCAAGAAAGATCCTCTCAGTGGAAACCGAATCTACATATGAACAAACCACTACAGCAACATGAGGGAATCAGATTTAAACACTCTGATCTACGAATGAATAAACATGTTGGGCATCAGGATAAATAACCACAAATACATCTGACAATTAAAATAACCAGTTCAGGAAAACATCACATTAAACATCTGCGCAAAGCCAGTTAAATAACAACTAACAAAGGCAAAATCATTTGACTTCTTGCATTACATTTAATATTATGATGCTGAAAATATATCACATGCATAAAAACTTTGTGCACGTATATTTGGTTCTGGATTATTGGTTTTTTTTTTTAAAGCAGTCTGATATTAAAATATGCTCCATTTGCACCCGGATTCCCTTGTTTCATGCACAGAATGCACATGCACGTTACAAACCTGCCGAATCACCGGTTAAAAATATAAATCCAGCCTTTAATCTCACCTGGTGCACATTTTTTCGTCCTCTTCCTCTGCCGTTTTTTCCAGATTAAGAGAAGCAGACGATCTTCCTACGGTTTTCGCTAGTTGATCACATGATCCGCTCATGCTGCATTCATGGACTTCCCCTAGGGTTGCTAATACGAGAATCTTTGTCGAAAAATGCTAGTTAGGTGTTATAATAGCGTCACATGTGACATTAGACAGTCATTTTGAGTGTCTCATTAAACACTGAAATTGTGTGCTATGGAGTCATTTAACGTCTTATTGGAAAAAACTCTTAATCCTAGCCTTTTTTAAGGAAATGAGATTGCTGAATTTCCTACTGTACCTAAAAGCACAATGAGGGTGCACAAGGGATTTGTAGTTTCTAAAACTGATTCATCAAAAGCCGAAAGCTGCATTTGGAGAATTGTATTACAAATATGTAGAAAATACTGCAAGCAGTGATATCAAAAACAAGAGGGCCTGCTCTCCTTTGCAGGTCGAGAAATTTAGCTGGCTTAAATCGGGACTGAGCTGATGGGACTACAAATGCTAACCGGAAGTAGTTGGAAGTCGTGTTTTCTGTCCAGAGCTGCAAAAACCTGGGGAGGTGAGTGCTCAGTGGAGACAGTGCAAAGGTCGAGGTAGAAGCAGTAGGTGACACGGGTTTCTGTAAGTGTTTTAGGAGTGATAAATGGCTTTTTGAGAAATCTCAGATGAACCAAAATGACCTAAATCTGCAGATGGACTTTGTTACCCACAGTGGGAGCGATTGGCACACTGGCTATGATTTATAGCTCTACTGTAACCTGAAAGCAGGTGACGATAGTTGTGTTTATGTCATGTGCAGATATGCGGATATAATTTACACTTGTTCCATTTTGGCAATCTCTTCTCAAAAGAATTTGGCTTCAGTTCGATGCTTTTGAGATTAAGAGTCGCACCTGAGAGATTAAAATCAGTGAATTTGGGTCATGTTTCATAAGTTCATGCCAGAATTCTGGTTAAACATGAAAACATGTTTCATCTGTTTTAGTCCAAAGTTGTTTACGGTATAAAGTTTGCAGACTTCATGTAATCTAACAAAACCTGACTGTAGGCATAGATGTTCCTTATACAGGCAAAAGTATGGGGTCACACCTCTTAATCACTGAATTCAGGTGTTTATTTCAGTCCCCTTGCCACAATATAAAATATATATGGTATATAAAATCAAGCGCGTAGCCATTCAGCCTGCCTATTATAAAAGAATGCCTCGTTCTTAAGAGCTCACTGAATTCGAGTGAAGTTCTGTAATAGGATGTCCCCATTGCAGAAAGTCACTTCGTGAAATTTCTTCTCTCCTAGATATTCCACCATCAACTGTAAGTAGTGTTACAGCAAAGTTGAAGCATTTAGGAGCCACAGCAACTCAATCATCAAGTGGCAGAACTTGTAAAGTTGCAGAATAGGGTTGCCAATTACTGGGGCGCATAGTGTGTTAAATTTGCCAGCGCATTGATGTCTCAATAACTGCAGTGTTCCAAAACTCCTCTGGCCTTAACATCAGCACGAAAACTGTGCGCCAGGAGCTTTATTGCATGGGTTTCTGTGGCTGAGCAACTGCATGTAAGTCTTAGATCACCAGGAACTATGCCATGCTGTGTAAAGCACACCACCACTGGACTCTGAGGCAGTAGTAATGTGTTTTGCTTCTCTGTCTGGCAGTCTGATAAATGTGTTTGGGTTTGGCGAATGCCAGGAAAACGTTACCTGCCTGACTACATTGTGACAGCTGTAAAATTTGGTGATAGAGGGATAATGCTGTGATTGTTTTTCTGGGTGACCTGAACCCCTTAGTAAAGAGAAATTTCAGTGCTTCAGCTTGAGGTTTTAGACAATTCTGTTGTTATAACTTCGTGTAAGCAGTTTGGGGAATGCCCTTTTTGTATTCCAGCAAGACTGCCCCAGTGCACATATCAAGGTCCATAAAAGCATGGTGAGATGAATTCGGTATGGAAGAATGTGACTAGCCCACACAGAGCCCTGACCTCAACCCCATCAGATACCTTTGGGATGAACTAGAATGGAGATTGCGAACTAGGTTCTTTAATCAAACATTAGTTTCTGACTAATTTAGAATGTGATGTCATAACAGCTCCTGTAGGTGGCCCAATACTTATACATATAATGTATCTTTACATGTATATATGATTAAAACATAGAATAGAATGAACTTTGTTGTCCCATAAATCAATTTTGCCGTGGACACAGCGCTGCCACTGCTGCAGACACATACGGTCAATTGTTTTAATGGATTTAAAACAATAAATACTGATAAAAGATAAAACAATTAAAACATAATTACAATAAGAAAATATTAGCAGTCCTTTAGGTGTATGGGTCACTGTTTTTTGTTTAAAATAACATTAGATGTTGGGAGGAAAAGGTTCAGAGCAGGACAGAGCTGAAATGGTAAACTGAACCGAACTGTAATCTCTGATATTTTTTATTGATTTCTAATCTATCAGGGAAAATTTCTAAACCTTCATTGGTGCCAATATCTTAAATAAAAAGATTTGGTGGTGTGATTTATTTTCTGCTGTTTTAATGTTTTGAACTTTGGGACAAAACTACTAATATGACCTGTAGTACACACTTTTCTCTTTTTGGACACGTGATATTTGAAAGATCAGGTATGACTTATTAACATTATTTCTTTATTTCTGTATCCTCTGTCATCTGCTTTCCCTTCCTCCTCTTCTCACGTGAACAGATGAGACTTCCTCTTCGCTCCTTTTGTGTCTTCAAAAGAGCAATCGCTCAAAGGCAAGCAGCCGACGCACAGAGACGAGGCTTGAGTGGTGCAGCGATGCGTCTGGTGCAGTTTCGACGCCATGGTGATGGAGAAAGAATCAGGGTGGGAGTGGAGCAAGGTGAGGGGCTCAGTGTGGTGGATCTGAAGGCGTTTGACCCCTCCATGCCATCGACAATGAGAGAGCTTCTGGAGCTGGGAGACAAGGGCCTGGAGTGTGCACAGAGGTGTCAAACTCTCTCTTACATCAAGTCATATCGTTACTAAACAGAGTTATAATAAATAATACTGCTGCAAACATCCCTCATCAGTCATCATCTTCCTTGACTGTACTCTTCTTTTTAATCTCTCAGCATTATCTTCTTCAAAATCAACTACTCAGTTTTCACAGTCTTGTTTCCCGTAAACCAGCTTCATCATTTTCACGCCTCGTCCTCTTTTTAAACAATTCTCTCTCATTTTGTATCACTATCACTTCTCTAAATCAACCAACTGTTGTTGTTCAACAGTTTTATAATCTTGTTTTTTGGTTACTATAACCCATAAAATATTCTTAAATCAGTTTTGTTAATACCCCAACATCCCTTTCCTAATTAATCAGTTCCTCTTCTTGATAAATGTCACCACATCATTATCTACAGTCTTGTGAAAAAGACAGTTTTCGTAGGACTCTATGAAGACTTATGAAAAACTAAGTACACCCTATTACTCAATAAATTGTAAAACCACCTTTAGCAGCAATAACTTGAGGTAATTTGCTGTGTAACTTTATCAGTCACATTTTTGTGGAGGAACACTGGCCCACTCTTCTTTACAGTGTTGCTTCAGTTCTTTGAGGTTTTCTCCTGGCAGCCCTTCCAAACAAGCCATACTTGTTCAGTAGTCTTTTTCTAACTATGCTGTCATGAACTTTAACATTTATTGCTAACTGAGGCCTGTACAGTCTGAGATGCAGCTCTCAGGTTTTTGGTAATATCTCTGACCATTTCACGGTCTGACCTTGGGGCAAATTTGCTGGGACGTCCACTCCTGGGAAGATTGTGGCATGGTGTTAACACACATCTGAATGCTCCAGACAGCAATCTGCTAAAATTTCTGCTTTTATAGAGTTGGAGACACTGGCTGATGATCAGTTAATTGATTGCATTTTATTAGCGGCACCTAGCTGCTATTTTCAGAATCAGAATCCTTTATTAATCCCAGGGGAGATATTGTTTACATTACAGACGCTTTTTGTTTTTCACAGGACTCTGTGGGGTCTTTTTTCTTGAATTTCTTTTAGATTATTTCAGCTTTCCTAAAATTTATTCGTATTCCTCGGCATCATTATTTTACCACGTCTTTTGATCTTTTTAAACCAACCTTCCCCCTCTTCCTCCTCAGAGCCTTAGCATCAGGGCAGTGTGTGGTGGATCGAGCAGAGATCCAGCTGCTGTCTCCTGTGTTGGGTCCAGAGAAGGTGGTATGTGTGGGTATGAACTACCGTGACCACTGCCTGGAGCAGAATGCCCCGATCCCCAAAGAACCGATCATCTTTAGCAAGTTCCCCAGTGCCATTACAGGACCATATGATGACATCATACTGCCTTCTGAGAGTCAGGTGAGCGCAAGCAGACTAACTTACAGAACTGACGAAGTGCTTTAGGAAAAGGAAAAAGGAAATAATGAAGAGTTTGATCAAATTGAGAAAAAAATCAAAGCAAAAATAATGGTTTTAAGATAGTTGTTCAAGATTATCACCAATTTGGTTTGTTTGAGATATTCAATAACAACAAAGTATGTTGTATTTTTCTTTAGCTGTGGCCTCAAAATAGAGTCACTGCTCTAAATACACAGGTCTCCTCCCAAAGGACTCAACAAGCCTATTGTAGTGCAGTTTATGTTAATTGTAAAATTTTTAAAATCAATTTTACAGGCAACAGGTAATATGTTGACATTTTCAGGCAGGAGTCTCCATGGACTATAATGTCCACAAATGGTATTGTGATCTGTAGTGAGGGTCGGGAGCAGGTGGAGGAGAGCCTGGAGAGGTGGAGGTATGCACTGGAGAGAAGAGGAATGAAAGTCAGTAGATGCATGACAAAGTACATGTGTGTGAATGAGAGTGAGGCAGGTGAAGTGGTGAAGGTTCAATGAATAGAGGTAGTGAAGGTAGATAAGTTTAAATGCCTAGAGTCAACCATCCAAAGCAACAGAATGTGCGCAAGAGATGTGAAGAAGAGAGTGCAGGCAGGGTGCAGTGGGTAGGGATGAGTGTCAGGGGTGCTTTGTGACAGAAAGATAACAGCAAGAGTGAAAGGGAAGTTTTACAAGATGGTAGTGAGGCCTGCTATGATGTACCAATTGGAGACAAAAAGACAGGAGGCAGAGCTGGAGGTGCAGAATTGAAGCTGTTGAGATTTTTGCTGGGAGTGACCAGGATAGACAGGATTAGAGATGATAAGAGCAGTTGAGCAGTTTGGAGACAGTCAGAAAGGCAAGATTGATATGCTTTTGGCATGTTCAGAGGAGGGATAGTGAATATATTGGACAAAGGATGTTGAAGATGAAGCTCCCAGGCAGGAGGAAAAGAGGAAGACCCCAAGGAAGGTTTGTGGGTGTAGTGAAGAAGGTGCATAAGGTTTTTGTGAGGAAAGAGGATGCAGGGGATAGGGTGAGATGGAGGCGGTGGAGGTGGTGACCCCTAATGGCAGCAGCTGACAGAAGAAGAACCATGGATTACTGATGAATGAAGGAGTGATATCATTTCTTTAGCACATTTTGTACTGTTTCTTAGTTCAAACTCCAGGACTGGATGAGAGCCTTTGGACTGAGCTGATAAAGTAGGTTGTAAGGACCCACCTCAGGGTCAAATTGAATTCCTTTTTGTTGCCTCCTTTCACATTTCTTCTCACTTGCAGATAAAGGCCAAGTTGTATTATAACGCAGTATCATGGACTCCATAATAGACTCCCACTGGCTGTGACTACAGAGAAAGTTAGTGTACCCTCCGCTGTGTTTGTTTGGCACAAATCCGCACAGCTCTCACGCTTTCACTACTAAAGGAACAGAAAAAAATCTATTGCAAATCATCTTTTCAACCAGTCAGCAGGTGACCTTGGCAGTGCCACCATCTTAGGCTAGCACCATCTCTTTCAGGGTACATGCTGTTGGCTTTTTGGAAGATTGGCCGGTTAAAGTCTGTTTCAATGCATAACAAAATGTCACATCAAAAATATGTAATGGAAAAATAGCTTTACATAACTTGCTACAGGTATTATGTAAGGTAGGAATCTGGTCTGGGTCAGCTAGACTAGGCTGTAAAAGTTACAGTGAAGAAATGCCAGATCTTCAGCATGAGATTTTAGGAACTCCTTAAGGCTGGTTTAAAGTAGCCCCTGCAACATATTATGTTTGGTGCTGGATTGAGATGTAAACAATAAATTTAATCTTTTTTGTTGTCCATGTAGGACAGTAATGTGCATCAAAACACAACACTAATTAAAAATACAAGCACACCAACTGTTCTGAGTTTAGTTTGTAATTTTATGAACACTACAAGCTAAAAATCCCCTTAAAATGGATGTGTTGTTTGGAGTTATAAACGTACATCTGGTGCTTCTTGAGGCTGTTTTTGCATCATCTTGGTCTTTTGTGTGGCTGAAGAAGGTGGACTGGGAGGTGGAGCTGGCCTTTGTGATAGGACGACAAGGAAAACACATCAAGGTTAGCATCACATCATCATCAATGATGGCCATGATGCTTTGTTGCTCTGGGTAAAGCAGCTGTTCTGACTATATTTCCACTCCTCTTGGTATTCAGGAGGAAGATGCTCTCTCCTACGTGGCCGGGTTCACTGTGGCCAATGACGTCAGCGCTCGTGACTGGCAGATGAAGCGTAACGGGAAGCAGTGGCTTCTAGGAAAAACATTTGACAGCTTCTGTCCTCTCGGCCCTGCCTTAGTAACCACAGACACTGTGACAGGTGAGAGAACGAGAAACCACAGCAGGAAGCCCGAGACTGAAAGGGGGAATTAAATACAATCTGGTGAATCATGCAATTATCTGTGATTTTGTACGCCAGCAGCTTCACTGAGTTAACAAGCTGCAATTCAGGGAGGAAGAGTTGTTTTTATAGCTGACGGGAGCAGCATAAAAACCACAACCACATGATAATGGTAATCATTAGGATTTTGAAAGGTTGAAAACATTCTTGTCAAATGTTGGTCATTATATTTATGATTCAAAAAAAGGATACACTTAAGGTACTAATGGTTTAAGACAAAAATAAAACAAAAAAACAGTTTTCTTATCTCTGCTTGCAGACCAAACTCTTTCTATATCACATGTCCATTTTCAAAGATAAGATGAACATAAAAATCCATCCTATGGTCATGTACTTTATGCTTGAAAGGAGATGATCACAAAGCTGCTCATATTAGGTTATTGCAAATGCATCAATATGGATGTTTATGTTGGCTAATAAGTTAAAAGAAATTGCAGCACAGAAAAGAAATACTAGATTTGAGGTAATTTAAAGGACAAATGAAACGATTTTGCCAAAAATCACAAAAAGTCACCTTTACAGTAGCATAGTTTAAATTATCATGTGGTACATGTTTTCTGATCATATTTATTAGAAAACTAAAGATAAAACCAAAATATATTTGAGATTTCACGCTTTTTACAGAATTTGCTGAGTTCGCGAGCTTGTGCGCCGTGAAACGTCAGAGTTTCTAAACTGGGTCACTCAGTCAGCTGTGCAGGTGCTGGTCACTGGTCCTGTATCCCTGAAATGGTGAACTTTCTTGCCAACCAGGACGAATTAAGCAAGCCTGAGGTGAACCTAAACATCCAGGTAGAGGTTATATGTTTGAACCGCGGGCTGACAACATGCATTTTATACAAGCACTAGCAGTTCCGACTCACATGCAGACTGCAGAGATCAGCAGGAACATGTCTCAGCCAGTGAATATTAATGCAGAGGCTGGTGATCCACCTCACCAAAACCTGGACTGGTAAGAGA
>VUQH01008668.1:1822-15878 GCA_015106775.1 Etroplus canarensis
GAGATAGGCAGGCTTTATAAACTATAGATTTATCTGTTTACTTTAAAAAAAAAAGCCTGGTGTGTGGATGTGTTCTGAATTATTAAAGAAACTATGGAAATAAATCTGCCAAGATAATGTTTTGGGAAAGATAGACTGAAGCCGTGAGACACATTCACCTTTAAGTGACCTTTAAGTGACCTTATGACAGAATGCTGTCACTTTAACACACGGATCGCAAGACTGAAAAGAGCCATTGTAATAGCAGGTAAAACAATTACCTATGCCTCCATTCCATTTAGGTGTCCGAGTAATCCATATTAGCCAGTATGTGCAATGCCAACGTCCTAGAGTGAGCTTTAACACTGAAATTACAGCCTTGCAGCCATCATTAACATTATTAATTACACCTGTGCTTCCATTGCTGCCACACATTAAATGGGAAAAGGGTCTTGCCAAATTACAGCAGTCTGTTTGCTTTTTCTTTTTTCTTTTATGCTTGAGCACGACCAAAAAACAAAACTTTTATCTAACTGTATTCTATACAGAATGTTTTCTTCTTTCTTGTACTTGTTTTTTTTTTGTTCATTTGCCTTTCATCCAAATACATAAGAACCCAACTGGAGCAAAATATTTTCTTTTAAATTTTGCAAAAATGCATACTTGTGTTATTTAGACATTATGTTTACATCCAGCAACCTAAAACGCTAATTACTGTAAAACAGATTCTATCCTCTTTAGTGTTTACTGCAGATCTTTGTTTGTTTATTTGTTTGTTTGTTTGTTTGTTTTTGCTAAAACAGTGTAAATACAATATTATGCCAAGGCAGAAACTATATTTTCACTTACATATAATGGAAAGTTCTTTTGTCAAGCACAACTGCTGCAATTCTCCTTAAGTGTTTATTAATAAAGCTTTAAGGTTTAATTCCATGAAGGAAAAGGACCTGTGGCCTTTCATTCATAGCTGATGTGCTCCAGCATTCCAGCCTATTGTACACTGACTCAAACCTCTAGGGAGAAAAAGGTAAAGTTCGCTTCAGGGGCAAGGACCTCCAGCTTTTCTTTGTCTCATGAAACTGTCGCTCTGTCTGACCGTTTTCATTTTAATCTTCTCCTACACTGCTCGTCTACTGCTGTCTTCATTCTTTTGATTGTGTGTCTTAACTCATTGCACCCTTCTATTTTTATATGGTATATATGGTCTAGAAGTGTTTGAACTATTTCATTCTATACGTTACTTGTGTCAGTGTCTTGAGACATTAGACAAATCCCTTCATACTGACAGTACCTGGTTCCTAGAGTCATTCAGATTTACTTTGAGCAATAAAATGAAAGCATATTAAAGCAGTTTGATTTTGACATCAGAAAACACCTTATTAACATCTTACCAAGGCTATATAATATAACAGAATCAAATGGCAGTTCATTATGCAGAAGAACCCTGTTCCAATTAGTTCAGCAAACATCACAGTGGAGTTAATTTATGGGGCCATGCTTTAATTAAACTGCTTAATGATGACGGGAAGAAATAATAGGAACTCATTAATAATTATCATAATCAGTGGGGGACCTTAATTTTGTGAGTCTTCAAGATATTCAAAACCACTTTCTTCTTTATTGTATTGTAATGCATAAAAAGATTTCAAACACACACACACACACACACACACACACACACACACGTGCATTAGCACAAAAACTGTGTGCTAGAAGCTTCATGCTATGGTTTTGCATGCAAGCCTTAGATCATCGAACACAATGCCAAGCATCGAATGGAGTCCTGTAAAGCACACCACCACTTGAATCTGGACAAGTAGGACCATGTTCCGTGCAGTGACAAATACACTTCTCTCACTGGCAGTCTGATGGATGAGTCAAGGTTTGATGGCTGCCAGGAGAATATTACCTTCTTGACTGCATTGTAATAACTGTAAAATTTGGTGGAGGAGGGGGTTGTTATGTTACAGGGTTGTTTTTTCTGGGGATGACCTGGGCCCTTAGTTCCAATGATGGGAAATCTTAATGCTTCAGGTTATCAAGACATTTTGGACCATTTTGTGATTCCAACTTTGTGGCAACAGTTTGGGGAAGGCCCTCTTCTGTTCCAGCATGACTGTGCCCCATTGTGCAAAGCAAGATCCATAAAGGCAACTCTGGATGAATTTTGTGTGGAAAAACTTGGCCGGCCTGCACAGAGCCCTGACCTCTACCCCATCCAAAACCTTTAGGATGAACCAGAACAGAGATTGCGTGCCAGGCCATCTCATCCAAAACCAGTGTCTGACCTCGTAAATTTTCTTCAGATGAATGGGCATAAATTCCTACAGCTACACTCCAAAATCTTGTAGAAAGCCCTCCCAGAAGAATGAAAGTTAATACAGCTGCAAAAGGGAAACCAACACCATATTAATAGCTGAAGTTTTAGAGTGGGATGTCATAAAGGCTCTGGTGGAACATGTCCACCAAACTGCCAGATTTGTTCTCCCCCCCTACAGAACACATTTTCACTGCTCCAGAGTCCAATGCTAGGCATTGTGCCTATAGATTTAATGCTTGCTTGCTCAGCCATGGAAACCCATGACATGAATCTTAGACTTTGTGCTGATGTTAATCCCAGAGGAGGTTTGGAACACCGGAGTAACTGAGTCAGCAGAGTGTTTTTATGCACTATGTGCATCAACACTGATCGACCCCACTCTGTAGATTTACTTGGTGTACCACTTTGTGGCTGAGTTGCTGTGGTTCTTAAACACTTCTATTTTGCAGTACGACAGTTGATCGCATAATATGTAGGAGGGTGAAATTTTACAAACTGACTTGTTGCAGTTATGGCATCCTATTACAGTCCTATACCAGAGAGAGAGAGAGAGAGAGAGAGAGAGAGAGAGAGAGAACTCAAGATCCCTACTGTTATTGAAATATCCTTGATTTGTAAAGTCAAAGTTTTATATTGCTGAAACTAGAAAATTGAAGTTCCCAGAACTCTTCAGATTCAGTAAGCTATTGAATCAAGTTGCCTTGATGTTTTGTGTTTTCACAACCTTTTCTTTTTTAAAGCATACATGTACAAAAACATATCTTGTAATTTTAGGTGTAATGTGCTTTTCTAAGTGTCCAGCTCACATAGAATTCAAACCACTAATGTAAGCAAGACTGAGGTTACATTTTGAGATTCTCTAAAATGATGCAATTTTAGATTATCTAAAAAATTAATCTGCTGCTGAATAAATAATAACATGATGCAAAACCCCTCAAGACAAAATGAAATCTAACCAACTAATCTCCTCCAAGATTAATTTAATCAGTTCTTCCTCCTACAATGCCATGAAATTGAATTATAAAAATCTTTTCTTTTTGACTACATTTACTTGAGCTAGGATTTATAAAGTTTTTTCTTTTTTCTGAAGAACTCAGGAATGTGTTGTGCATTTTCTCTTTGAGGAACCTCAATCTGTTTTGCTTTCTTGGCAAGTTCAGTAGCATTAAAGCCGAAAAGATACTTTAAGCAAGTCAGAAAAATATTGGCCAACCGCTGGCTTTGTTGATTTCTTTTCCTAACACTTAAAACAACTTCTGATTTTCTTATACTGTCTTGTCATCATACAAGCCCAAATACAATACAGAAGTTTCAAAATTTTGTTATAGTAAAGCTGAATTATACAGTACAATCTTACTTTGACATAGTATGTTCAGATTTCTACTGTAGTAGCAAACTTCCCCTATAAGGAGGGCTTGTTAGTATGTGCGGAGTTTGTGGCCCTAAACACTTTTAAGGAATTAAAAAAGCTTAGCATATTTTTAAATAAATCTAGCAGATGCTTCAAAATCTTACAAAAATATGCAAATATGCAAAAATTGCAAAAAATGGAAAGACAAGAGAAATATTTAGAGAGTTTAAATATTTAGAATTAAAAAACAATCAGTGTTGACTTTATTTAAATATAGGTGGATATCATCAAGGCAAGTATCAGCAAACTCGTGTATTTTTCTTTTAATAAAATCATGTCTATTCACTTTAGATTCATATGTTTCACCTGGTCATCTGCATCTCATGTGGAGCAGCTCTGTGCCCCAAAAGTGGGACCCACCCCACAGTTTGAGAACAATTATGCTAATGCATTTGAAAACAAAAAAACCAAAGCTTTAAAATGAAATTGTTGTTTTCTGTCATGGCTGCCTGAGGTTCCAACAGGCAGAATTTGTTGCCATGGATAAGATCTGTTTCTTTTTTTCCAGTCTTTATAAAATAAATAGCAAATTAGCAAAGTTGACACTCAACAATAATCATCCTACAATACACCCTAGACCTTAATGAAGGCACAAGCTGATACACAGCTGTATATTTTTGATGTCTTTATCCCACTGAAGTAAAGGTTGTATTACTGGTTCACTTACTGGTTACTTGCAGTGCGTGGACCTAGCTTTTTTTATGGCACTGCTGGTAAAAATCATTCAGTTTCCCTTCTGATATTATGATTCCCTTTCTTAAACACAGGTGGTTTAAGGAACAGTAGTAGAGCTACTTCTTTCATTTAATCATCACAAAATGTCAAACTGTTCTTCGGAGCACCCATGGTTCAGGTGGTAGAGCAGATTGTTCATTAACTGCATGGTCGGTGGTTCGATCTGTGGCCAAGACACTGATCTCCAAGTTGCTCCCAGTGGAACACAAGTACCTTGGGTGACAGATTCTGTGAGTGTGTGTGTGTGTGTGTGCGCGCACATGAATAGTGGAATAATAAACACTTTATAATGCTTTGCAGAATCTAAGCGTCGCAAGGTTTTAAAGCCATTACTATTTTTACCCTATGACACGTGCCGATCAGATAAACTGTATTTTGCAACCAAATAACTACATAACATTCAAATAGTTATAATTTTACTTTTGTGATCTAATCACATGACTTGTTTAAATGTTGTTACTTGGGCTCTTGCTTTTGATTTTAAAATCACCATGTAGCTGTTAATAATCCCTGTCCTCAGCATCTGTCAGCATTAAACCCACATTAATAGACTTCACAGCATAGAAGAAGGAAGAGTGTTTTACAAAACTACAGCCACTTAAGCATATTCACAGCAGAGAGCTAAATTCCTGCTGTCTGTTACCTACGTACTCACAACAGTTACAGTATGTGCATCAGAGATTTTCAGTTACTAAATGTATAGCAGAAGCTCACTAACCCATCAGTGACCCTCTATTTCTGAGCACAATCACACATATTGACCTTTTCACTCTCCCTTCTCCATTCCCTCTCAGTTTCCTCCTCCTCTTCCTCTTCCTTTTGTAGGCACATTCATGGCTGGAGTGGCACTCTAAGCCCTCCGTTTGAGGAGGAATATTTTACAGCATGGAGATTTTGAAAAGCACCGCCTGCAAACCATTTTAACTTTATTTTTTTATATGTATGTATGAAGGTCATACAGAGCTCCTAAAAATTTGGCCATGGCTTTAAATTTAAGAAATGGAGAACAGAATTTGTAATGAAGGGACTATGCTTGTGCATTATAGTTCTCTAACCATGCATTTCCTAAGTTTTAAGTTAAAATGGGGGGAAAATAAATCAAAATTTTCTGGTGCTATTTCTCTGACAATAAACTCACTTTAAAAACGAATGAAGCGAGTTCTACAATTTGATTTGATAGAATTGTTTGCTTGCAATGTCTTTCTTTGACGTCCAGTATTCAACCTTGGAATGTGACTTAATTAAACTGCTTTTATTAAGACACTTTGATGCATATGATTTTATAATTTGTATGATTACATCATTAGGGAATAGTGAAGCAGTTGCTGTTTGTGTGCTGCATCTGCAAATTTATGTACAGAATCACATGTGTGGATACCCACAAATGATAAAGTAGGCATAGCATGAAATGTTGGAGGACAAAAAGTAAAGAGAGTGTGACATGAATGCAAGGTGTCTTGTGGGGAATACACACAGACAAATGGGCATACATAATGAATTCTGTTGAATTCACCAGAGAGTTGGCAAAACTAGGTAGGGTTGATTGCTGTAAATGAGCTGAGAATGAAAGGCATTAAATTAAATTTGCACCATCTATAGGCAAGGGAATTGAATGAACAAGTAGGTAATGGCTGGGTTTAGTTAGAGGATGAATTCTCCAGCTACCAAATGTGTCTCCTGTTGCCACAGTTACTTTTTCTTACGTGTTATTCTCATTCTTCATTCTGAATGCATTTCCCTGTTTCTCATCTATCTTTAAAATGTCTAATTTTGGATTTTTTTGTTTGTTTGTTTCATGCTTCTTGCTCACATTTTCAGAGATCCCTTCATCTATCACCCAAACGTGCATGATTACACAACACATCAACATATACTTTCTGTGCACTCAACACAAGTAAAGTTCAGTGGAAACTGAAGAGAGTGAAATAAGTGAACTTAGCCAACAAATTAGAAACAGGCAAATAGTTATAATGTTTTAAACCAAAATGCACAGAAATGAGGATAGCTATAGTTTCCATCCATCACAGATTGGTTGTAGCTTTTGTTTATCTTAATTTTGAACTCACAAAACAGGCTTAAGTCAGTTTTCATATTGGCATTGAGTTCTGAGTGCATAACAAGCACTAAGCATAAATTGATCCAGGAAACAGTATGGCAGATCAATCGGTAAATTGAACTATGTTCAAGATTGACATGACTTGTCTCAAACGATCTATAATCAATATTTTTTATTAGCCACATTAGTCATATGTCTTTTTGCATGCGAAAGAGATTGCTTGTAATAATAAACCCACAGAAAATTATTGACTGACCTTGCAGCTTCCCTCAGCTCTCCTGAGCTGTAGCTTATCTTTAAGCTCATTGAGTTTGTTTATTGGTTCCCAATTCCCCTCTTACCACTTTCATAGTGGCATTTACAGCCACATGCAGCAAACAGATGTTTTTCAGTGAGAAGGGTTTTTTAAGAGCCAACTGTGCTTTACCTGTCCAGCTCAGAGTGGCAGTCAGACAAAACTAGCTGGTGCACATCGAGGAGCACAACTGGTTTATGCTGTGCTCAACTGGCAAAGCACATAAAACAATAAATTTTGCATTTGACTGTTGTAGCGTAAAACATATATGTTTCTGGATCCATGACCAAAAGACATGTGACAGCTCAGTGAGTTTGGCATTTGTTTTGTCAGGTGGAGGACAGATGTATTATTATTTCTCAGTGAAGAAGAGCATCTGTCATCTGCTGCGTAAGCTGCCTGACATGACACCTGCCTGAAGCGAAAGCCAAACAGAAGACAATGAGAAAAGTCTTAAATGTAAGCTGACTTTGTGATGAGGCTGAATTGTAGTCAGACTATTACAAGTTCCTACAGAGAACAGAATTTAGGGTGAGCATCGATGAAATGCTCACCTAAATGTTTGTGAGCATGCGTCCTTGTGTGCACAGTCCAACCCAGCCAGGTAACCATGTCCTGTTGGCAGGCACGGAGTGGGTTGTTGTGTTCTACCTGGACAAACCAGAGAAAGTGAACAGCAGGTACAGATGGCCAGTAGGAGTATATGGCACCATGCTGCAAACACAACATGCATACAAACAAACTATAGGGCCAAATTCAGACATTAAGCTTCTCTCAGTCTTCTTTTTATTCTAGATTAATCCTCAAATCTCATCTCTAATTGTATTAAAGAGGAATGCATGGAACTACAGATAATAAATATGCAAATCATTTTAATATAAAGGACAGATTGGGACACATTTGTGTGCCTGCCTGTGCCAAGCATTATCAATTTTCTCGTGTGAGACAAAACATATGAATACTAATATAGTCAATAACATATGAATAAGTCACAAAAATGAAAATCTTTCATTAATATTACATGGATGTTAAAATAGAAACTAAATGATTTCCATTTTAAAAAATGCTAGGCTTTAGCGCACATGCTGTCGCTACCCACCTCCAGTCAATTTCATCTCACACAAGTGCATTTTTAAGGAATCTTCAAAGGCGGTGGCAATTTCAAGCCATGCACACTGTGCCAAGAAATCATGCAAATGGGCAGAGCTGCACTGCATCCAGCTTTCTTGGATTGCCCAGTGTGAAAACTGATGAGGAGAAGCAAATGCACACAACACTGAGATGTTGTTAGAAACGTGCAAGGTTGTTAACTGTCTTTTCAGCGGTCTCAATTCCATTTCCACTCATCAAACACAATGCTATTCCATGTGTGGTTAGCAGTAAAATTACACTGCAATGCCCCAGATTTTGACAAGCATAGTGAATTCATACAAGGAGATTGTCTCCTTTTTTACTGCACTTGTTTAAATCAACATGCAATTTTTTCACCTGTGAAACTCAAGTCCAACAGTGTTAAACATTAAAATATAAACTCAGCGTAGAGCTACTTTAGGGAGCTTGTCTTTTTAGATAGAAAAAAAACTAATTTCAATTTCAAAGGGCATAATTTAACTGGGTATTAACCCTACCCCCGACACTTATTACAGATTCCTGTTGATTTACTCAAAAAGTTATTAATGTATCTGTAAACTATTAGCTCTTTAGAGGTGTCATAAGCCTGACAAAAGGGCCCCAAGTTGGTTTACTTTTGCTCAGCATGAATGTAATCTGCTCTAACTCCCTCTTAAGTTGTTGGAACCAAATGCAACCCAAAACTAAGTACAGAAATACTGCTGTCATTTAGCATCACATTTCAAATTGCTATCTTTGTTGTGAAAAGAGAAGCTGTGTTAATCATTTCATTAATATAAACAAACCCTATACACAGTCACGATAAAAAGAAAGTATGAAGAAAGAAGCATTTCAGTTGTATTGTTTTACGTATGGTACCTTTCGGCCGCTCCCTTGCATTCTCCACCAAGGGGTTGCCACAGCGGATTAATCTGCCTTGCTAATTTGGCAGAGGTTGCCCTTCCTGATACAACCCTCCATGGTGAGAGGGGCTTGTGTCCCCACCTGGGATCAAACCAGGGACCTTTCACTTGTAAGGCGAATGCACAAACTGTACGCTACCAGGGACACTATATTGTTTTACATATGGACATACTGACAAAATCATCTGGTTCTTAGCAGTTATTAAAATTAGGTAAATACGACCTTAAGATGGACAAAAACACATGATACAGTGCGTAACAAATTTATTATACCACCACTCAATGTGATGTTTATGCCACAGTTGCCCTAAATTAAAAACACTGATAATTACCAAATTGATAATTGATTGATAATTGTTTCCGTAATGGTTAATACACCAGTATGTAGACACTCTTTCACTGAAATTATATATTTAATTCTAAAATATAATTATTACTATCCATGAATTTTCAAATTTACTGTTTTATAAAAACACAGAAAAATAGTAAAGCTCATTATTATTTTGTATTAAGATGTCAGATTATACTTATTTACTTGCATTCCTGAACAGAAACATTTGGTTTAGTGGTTAAATGTTATGCTTGATTAATTTCTCATAGAAGGCCAGTGAGCCTGGTCAAATTTGAGTATGAAAAGGTGGATTCAGTTTGAAATTCCTTATTCCTGTTCAAAATAGTAAAACACAGAGAACTCACTGAAAAGTAAAGTCTCAACATTAAAGCACTTCATCATGCTGTATGGTCTTTCTAGTTTTCATGACAGGTGGTCTAATAAAATTTTTAAGCACTGTATATTACACTGTGTCATTATTTATAGCAGTGTGTGAAAAGTAAATACTGTTTTCATAGGAATGAAGAGGATGAGTAGCAGCCAGGTACTGCTAGTCAAATGCACATCAAGAACTGATGATTAACTGATAATCAACCAGTGTGTGAACACCTCTGTATATCTATATAAACAATTTCCCCCTGGAAATAATAGAGGATTCTGATTCTCTACAAAAGCAGAAAATTTGACAGTTTGCTGGTCTGATGCATTCTGGTATATTTTCACACAAGGAGGAAAGACATCAGCAATGATCTTAGAGAAGCAGTTGTTGCTGCCCATCAATCTGGGTCATTTTCAACCATTTCCAATCATTTGAAGTCCATCATTCTACAGTGAGAAAGATTCACAAGTGCAAACATTCAAGACAGCTGTCAGTCTTCCCAGGAGTGGATGTCCAAGTAAATTTAACCGAAGGTCAGACTGTGCAGTCCTTAGAGAAACTGCCAAAAACCCAAGACTCCAAAAGTTACCTAAATTACCTGTTAAATCTTAAAATTCATGACAGTGCAATCAGAAAAAGATGGCTTGTTTGGAGGGGTTGCTAGAAAAAAGCCTCTTATCTCTAAAAAGAACATGGCAACATGACTTACATTTGCAAAGTGAACACACGACAAGACTTCTGGAACAATGTCCTTTGACCTGACAAGAGGTGTCTAGACATAATGCACCGCTCCATGTTTGGTGAAAACCAAACACAGCAGACCAGCACAAATACTTCGTACCAACTGCCAAGCATAGTGGTAGAGGGGTAATGATTTGGGCTTGTTTTGCAGCCACAGCGCCTGGGCACCTGGCAGTTATTGAGTTGACCATGAACTCCTGTATACACAGAAGTGTTCTAAAGTCCAATCTGAAGTCATCTTTCCCACAGTTTAAGCCTGGTCAAGATGGGTTATGCAACAGGAAAAGAATCTCAAGCACACATGCAAATCTACAACAGAACATCTGGAAACAAAAAGAATCAAATTGCTGCAATGGCTCAAGTCCAGATCTAAACTCGACTGAAATACTGTGGTTCTACAAGCTATTGAATTATGGCCCATACTAAGTGATAGGGGCGTCCTTAATTTTTTCACACACTGCTTGTGCATTTTGTTTTGGTTTTTGTTAAATAATTAATTGCACATTGTAATATATCATGATTTTTAATCAGAGGCTGTATTTAACTTATTTAAGACCTGCTAATAACCAAATGATATTTTATCATGTCCTGACACATAAAACCTTAGAATCATAAGAGGGTGTGCTTTTTTTTTCACATGACTTTAAGTACAGAAAAGTACAGAACATTTTTACTTGGGACTGTATCTGTACATTTGGTCATTTGTTTAAAATTGATTTTAGCATGTCAGAGGCAAT
This sequence comes from Etroplus canarensis, assembly GCA_015106775.1. Lineage (NCBI taxonomy): Eukaryota > Metazoa > Chordata > Actinopteri > Cichliformes > Cichlidae > Etroplus > Etroplus canarensis. The sequence continues at coordinate 12,840 of VUQH01008668.1, forward strand.
TTTTCAATGTTCTCAGTCAGTTAATGTGAGTCAAAGCTGATTGGAGTATCGTGAAGACTCTCTCTCCTAATTACTCCAATTATTAATTTACAATTGTTTCCTCCTGGGACCATTAAACAGTTTAATCAAAGTACAACCTAATAAATTCACTGAACACATTTCTCAGGGGTGATATCCTGTGAACTAATTTGACATTTGTGAGCTGCCATTTGATTCTGTTGCATCATTTAACCTTGATAAGATGTTAATGAGGTCTCTTGTTATCAGATAGGAAGATCAGGCTCCTTTAATCTGCTTCAGTTTGAGTTCTGAGTGAGAATCTGAATCATTTTAGGCAGGACGTGATATGGTTATTGTATTAAACTGTGTTAAATGCTTAGTTATTAAGGTGTAGGGCAGGAGGACATGAACCTTTACATACAGATGGTGACCAGTTAAAAGAAAAACGTGAAATCTTGAGCACCCTAGTGAAGGGATATAGTGGCTCTCTTATGTCATGAGGTTATTTTCCTTTCATTATTTGGTTCCATCCATACCCTATAGAGGGATGGGTCACTGCAGAGTGGTGCTGGTGGATCACCTGATGGGAGTGGGCTCTTCCAGAATGAGAATAGTTGCATATATAGTGCACGAAGTGTCACTGAATGGTTTGATGAGTTTGATTCATCAGTTGTCAACCCAAATGAACACCTATGGGATGTTTTTGGACTAATATGCTACGACAGCACTCTCCTCCACCAAAATTAAAAACACCAAAGAAGGAATATCTTGTTGCCCACCTGTGTCTATAATGAAATGCAGTTTAATATTTCAGTCTATTTTACCTTCAGCTGCACTGAAATGTGTTCATAATATTCTGTCACTTCAATAATCACTTGTTTACTCCCTCGGTCTGGTGACAATTTTATTCTCTGACCTTTAAAAAGGTATTTTTTTCATGAAGGAGCAAGCTTTCTCATAATTATGACCAGAATACCAAATGGTAGATTTATACTTGTCTAAGCCTCTGTTTAAAAAAAAGAAACAGTTCATCTAAACATGAAATAACATTCTGCCTAGCATCCTGTGTCACATCGGTGCTGGAAAACACATGTCCTATCTCATTTATCCTGTCCTTCACATGTCCATCTCCCCTTTCCTATCAGTCTGTCTGTTTGTAACACTGTCAATTTGCATGTTCAGGTGCAGGATAAAATACATCTCTGTATCAGTCACAAACTGTTTTGCATAATAAAAAAAATCAGCAAAGCACACCTCTTCTTTGTTGTTGATGAATGACATTAAGGTTTTATCTTGAATGTTAAACTCTTCTCCAACCAAAATGACAATGCCGGCTCCAAATCAAATAATGTGCAATAACAAATGGAATTAATAAAATGTGCATTTTTATCTAAATAATGCAGCAAAGATATGTTTCTCATTACAGTGACTGCAGGGGCTCAAAGTGTTTGAAGGTTTTGAAGGATATTTAAGACCTTCAGGTGGGTTCAAAATTTTGATGGCGCTGACAAAAATCCATTTAGGTTTTATTTGGTTTAAATTCATTATTCATAACAATAAAAGGCAATGCCTTTGGATCTTTTTTTTCATTTAAATCTAAACCTTTGTCTGTTTGTTTTACTTTTTTTATTACATGGCTTAAAGTGTAATTTTGGTTTATTTTTAGGTTTAATTTCCCCAGTTTTGTTATTAGTTTTGTAGATTGACATTGTGTAAAAATGTGGTGCAGCCAGTGGTAAAGATGTAAAGCTCTACAACTTGTTACGCTAAAAGAGAGGTTAAACAGTAAATGTTTAATTGTTACATTTTTTAAATGTTATCAGATATAAAAGTTGGTTTAGGAGTTGAAAAAGCCACTTGTAATAAAACTTGTTTTGTTTTTGTTGTTTGAATGTCATTAGCACTATGCCTGTTTAAGTTATTCTAGCCTACGGGAATAATTTGATTGCTGTCTGTCATCTATGTCCTATCCATAGTTTAAATACAGAACAGCATTAAAAGCTGAATTCCTACCAGCTGGCATAAATGTGTATGCATATTTGGATTTGATGAGATATGTTTTTCTTTAAAGTGGATACTTCTAGAAGCAGATATTGTAGTAGTTAAGTAAATAATAACACATAATGTCGAGGCTGGTTCACACATCCCTTGAGCAGCATTGCCTGCAGCATTGTAGACTGTATACTTTATATACATATATCTGCAGTGATGTGTTTTCCAGTTGTTATGGGGAGTTTAGACAATGAACTGCAAATTCACCTCCCCAGGCAAAAACTACAGAAAAAAATAAGTAAAACATAGCAGTAATGGGACATTAGAGGGAATTCTTAAAGAGAAAAATACAGTCTTTTCACCTAAGGGATGTGTTTGCCTCCTTTTACTGTCAAACATATTCATTTGAAATAATGCATAACCCAAATGTCTACTTTTATGTCATTCAAAAAGTGCTGTTTATAGCTTCAGGGTTAACACAAAGCTGCAATATATAACTGAGTCACAGCTCTGTGTTTTTTTACACTTGCAGAGGTTTAACAAGAAAAAGTACAAATGATGGTGGAGACACATGCTGTGGGCGTTGTTTTGATATGGTCTTGTTGACGCTTACTACAACACAGAAAATATTCAAATGTATATATGTACTTCATACAGAATATTTGCTTGTATTTGCAAAAATTACTTCAAATCTGTTCAGTACATGACGTTCTCAGTATTATCATTTCGTGTTATTACATTACATAATCAGGAATTTATTGCTGCACCTCAGTGCAATAGTCCAAAAAGATTCAGCAGCTCCCAATAATAAACTGAGACTTAAGAATCTACAGCTTTTCAGCCAACGCTGTTGTCTACTGTATATGTTAGCATGACACTAACCTTTTTCATTAAGAACAAAACAGGCACAAATCCCAACTCTCATAATGAGAACCAACCCATTGCAGGTACCGTGTTTGCTTATGAACTAGCACGAAAGCGGAGAGTTTAATTAAAATCTGATAAAAAAAATAATAATAATTTGACAGCTATATACATGTAAACATA
>VUQH01008670.1:7849-27857 GCA_015106775.1 Etroplus canarensis
AGTGGCCTTTCCCTTTTTTTTTTTTTTTTTTTTCATTTTATTTGTCTTGTCATTATCTTGTGAGTGCTTCCTTAGCCCTTAATTCTACTGATGTTTTCTTTAGGATTATTGTTTTGGTGCCACTTAAGCAAATAGGAGTTAGACTGGTGATTAGGTCTGATCATCTCTCCCAGGTGTCAGTATCAGTTGGCTGCTATGCTCAGGCTTCAGGTAACATGCAGTACAACAGAGACGAACGATTAAGTAAGGTTTTCTGAGAAGCTGTCTAAACTAATTAACTGTAGATTCAATAAGATGTGTTATCTTTATGTACAGTCTTTAGACTTTTTTGATAAACCCAGTTAAAAAATAAGAATAATAGTGCTCTGACATTATTATAACATCCTTATAAGCAGACTCTGTATTTTTTGTGAAACCCTGACAGATCAGTGGTTGTGTTGGCCGTTTACAGACCAGTGAGCATAACACTGTCGCACTGAAGCCATTTCACTGATATAATGCCAGTCCAGTTATACAACATAGCTTAGAGTTGGGTGCCTGTCTGTCTGCCCTGTTTGGTCTCATCCTGGCTCTGTGTTCAACAGTTTAAACACAGTTTAGCAAAAATCACGCGTGTAAAACACACAATATCACACCCCCTCATTCCTTTTAACAAAGTAAAGTACCAAGTAAAGACCCATAAGTGATGAAATTGCAGTTATTGAATCATACAGCTGATATGAGATTCCAGCTCAGCAGGTTATTATGTATTTTAGTTTCCATTAATAAACAGAAAATGATAAAATACATTCGACCGCCCAAAAACCGGTTTATAACATTTAATAGATGTAGCCTATTTTGATCACTGTTTAGCTCTCCCCCCTGTAATTTACTTTTCCTTTTTTTCAGTACTAATCTGAAGCATTTTCTTTGTTCCTTCTCAGATCAAGCTCTGTTGGACTCTACATATGACCCCATGGGACTTATGGGAGATATTCAAAGTCCTACAAAGCCGTCACCATTAGCCTTACCAGACTCACATTATATTGCCTTTGAGAGTACAGACTCACATGGTGCTCTGCCATCCGTTCCTGAATCAAACCAGGAAGCTAGGACTGCTGACATTCATATTGGAAATATCGCATATGAAAACTCCAAATCCATCATGTTAAGAGATGCCCCTGCAGAAGAGCCACATATTCTAACAACTCCATTGTTAACTCCCTCTGTACCTACACTGGAGTCTAGTCCACAGTTTCAGGAACCAGCTAAACACTCCTTAGACTGGGATATGGCCAAGTCAAATTTGGACCACCAGTCATCTCTCTTACAAACTCAGACAAAGTCCCAGCTACAGCCCCTGGAAAATATATCCATAACATCATTAAGCCCCTCTGCTTTTGCAAGATCAGCGCCTCAACTGCATCTTAATTCTGAGCAGAACACATCCTTCAGCAAACAGCAGGATGGTGCATCAGAGCAAACATTGGCAGTCATGACCTTAAATCCTGAACAGCCTCTCGGGCCCCCTAAGCAGGCTTTCACTGACCTTTTAGCAGACGAACCTCATACAAAGCCAATGTCTGCAACCCAGCTGATCCCCAATACTGTTCCACTGGAGAACAACAGAACCACACATGATGTAAACATGCTACCCAATCCAGATAAAATCCTGTCTCCTGGCTACAATGTGCCTTTCATTGCCCCTCACCCTACATCACCTTCATCTGAACCCACTGACCTCTCTCCAGAGGACTTCTACCCCACCAACACCATGGAAGTAGACTGGGGGTCTGGGGACTACTTGGAAACAATGTCTTTCTTCAATTCAGATAAAGAAGACTATTCTCTGGTCACTAAGGTGCCCTCTGACTCATATGATCTGGAGGACTATACAGAAAGCTACGACACATCCTTCCCTTCCAGAGTTGGCATATCTCCTTCATCCTTGCATCCTCTTTATGCTTCCCCTTCCCCCAGCCTCATGACAGCATACAGCGCCATAGTTCCTCTTAGATCAATTTATCCCTCCTCATTTTCCACAACAGTTCAAATTTCACTGGAACCTACTCCCACAGCTAACAGTGATGTACCTGACATTTCGGACATTGATTGGCCAGATACATTTTCAATTCATCCAACAGATGTCCTTTTACCTGACATGAACAGCTTGGAATATTACACTAACCAGTTGACCAAGGCAAGCAACAGTTCAGAAACTGGAGCTGAACACAGGGGGAACATTACTGTGGTGTCCATCAGTACTACAGACAACACACCCACCAACAGCTTGAGCAATGATACTAAATTAACTGAGGCTGAATCCTCCAGTGATCTCTCAGGGTTTGAGCCTCATGATGAAACAACCTCAGTAGTAACCACAGAAGAGAGTCCTCATTTGGTCAATGCCTCTGAGCCTTTTCTTGATCCTTCAATAGTCCCTACACATTTCCTCTATTCCACTTCCTCCTTTTGGAATAGTCAGATGTCCTCCACAGATTGGTCTGCACATACAAACAATGATGGCCTGGATAACACTCCATTTACAGAAGCTGTGCGCCCCAGTGCCACACCTTTGCTGCCAGATGACTTAATCTCTCCCTCCTCTTTGACAGATATCCACTGGTTTGTTACAGAACCTTTCTCAAAAAGTACTACAGACACAAGTACTGTTTTAACTGCAACTATAGCCTTCTCTCCTGTTCCCACTGAGCCTGCTGCCAATGGTACAGCTTCTTCAACAGAACTGACTCCTGAACACTCAACTCTGGATGAACAAACTCTCAATGTAACTATAGTTTCAACTGAATCCACGTCTCACAACGTCACTCTGGTCCCCCCATTTGTCATGGGTGATCAAGGGGTGACTGAAGATGGAGTTGACTCCCTAGCCACACTGACCCATATCCCAGCTACTAGTGAAGTTAATCAGGTCTCTACTGCACCCGCAAGTACAGCTGCCACAACTGCTCCTCATCAAGCCACAACTGGAATTACTGCCACCTCTGAAGTCTCAACTGTTGTCAACATCATCTCTACTACTGGTGGTAAAATCACAGCTCCAGCACCCACATCAAAACCATACCTCTGCAACGTTGACAAACCTGCTTATTTAATAAAAATTGGTAAGTTAGAAATCTTAATTTAGTTTGTCTTACTTTAGTGTATATTGCTTCAAATTATTCACGAAATAAACAAAAGTATATGATCGACCATAAATACTATAACTTGGGCTTTTTTCACAAGGTTTTCCTTCTGGGGCTACTGTTGGATACGCTAAATCTCAAATCAGAGATGTACTGAAAGTGGACTTTAATAAGTCAGTGGAGCTGCAAGTAAGTTTATTTCTTCTGGGTGTGTAAAGTAATTTCAGTATATTTGAAATGATGCAAGATGTTAACTAATTGTAGCAAATAAGGAAAACAAGGGATAGAATGAGATAAAAGCTCATGTTACAATATTAAGTGATAGCGTGAACTGATATGTCATAGCTTAAATGTGTTTAAATTGGTTGTGTGTGTGTGTGTGTGTGTGTGTGTGTGTGTGTGTGTGTGTGTGTGTGTGTGTGTGTGATAAACACATTACAGGAGTAATCCTGTTAAGTTCTGCAAGATGCACAAAGGCCTTCTAGGAACATCAGCTGCCTATTTAACACAAGTCACTTAATGTATGTCTCACTTTGAGTGATTTGTTTATACCATAAACTCCTGTGTTGTCTGTGCAGGTTGTGGATCCCCCACCAAAATTTGTGTTTCGGGTGACATCTGGTCCAGTCTTGTACACAGCCATATCTGTCGTCAATGCACTGCGAAGGTCTGGACGCCGCTTTCTGTCTGCTTCTCTGAACTGGTCAACACCTGACAGAAAATATCAAGTCCACTCAGGTAAACGACCTTTAATTGAGTATTTTTTTAGGCAGCTTGAAGCAGTTAACTGACAGCATTTGAAATGTTATGATGACCTTTAGTCTTGAAGCTTGATCGGAAACTCTTCGATTTGTCTGTGCAGTGCTGCAGTTTGTTCCCGGCCACGTAGATGTGCGGTTCTGCAACTTCAGTGAGAGCATCGAGAGAGGTTTGACAAAGGCCTTCGCAGAAGTGCGCAGGCGCTCGAAGGAGTCCACTAATTTCACAGTGCATGTGAGTGGGACAAAGTGAAGGAAGGGAAGCGTGTGCAGTCATGTAATTGCATTCCAGATGGGATGCTTTATTAGAATGCTTCATTGTGGCTGGGGATTAGAAGCTTAATGACCCATTGACAATAATCAAGAGCTGTTAGAATGATAGGTGTTTATTTTGAGCTGATTAATTTGAGTGGAAGCAAGAGTGAAATTTATTAATCATGTTGTATTTTGTGTTTTATCAAATATCAAGTTTATCAAGTATCATATTTGTAATTGACAGTGTTTTAGGGGAAAAAATAGAGGGCTTAAGGAGATATTAATTGCTCCTTCTTTAATATGACTGCCCTTGTGGACACTACACCAACCCCCCTAGTCTGCCTTATTACCCATCTTACTATCACTCATAAGCAAAATCCCAGGATTTCACTTGGATACTTATGTTTGAAGCACTTCATGCTGTAGTTGTTAAGTATTAAAGAAGATTGCTGTTTGTTTATAAGGAGCTTATTTGGCTGTATAGTTGGTTGGAATTAGCAGGGTTGTGTGTAATCCCATATACTGATGCCTGTATTATAGACTTTTCACTGGAATGAATTCAGGATTAAATTAACCAGTTTTTGCAGTATGGAAAAGTTTTGTGGATAGCTATCTCTTGTGCCACCCTGCACAACTGTCTCCTACTCTCCAGTCACTGAAGCCAACTCTTTTCAGAGGCAACTTTATTGTAGGTCTTTAAGAGACAGAAACTAGTTTAACAGTAGGATGGGGATGTTTTGCTCATTTTTGGTGTGTTTTTCTGTTTGCTGTAACAGTAAAATTGTATTTCAGATTGTAAACATCACCATGGCTGCTCCCAAATATGAGGATCAGCGGTTAATGAGGCAGCCGGTGGACATTACTTTCACTGTTCGTGGTTCAAGGGGTTATCTGATGGGGTCAGAGATCAGCAACGCTCTGATGAAACTCACTGTGGTGGAATTCAGCTATTACATGGGCTTTCCTGTACTGCAGATTGCAGAGCGTGAGTACCATAGGGTTTTCTATCTGTATTTTAACGTGTTCCATTTTCTTATCACTGTTGTGTTAGAGATAGACAGGACATTCTGAGGGTATTCTAATTCTGCTCACCAACAATAAACTTAGGGTAAACCTCACACTACTATCTACTAATCTTGTCTTTTTCCAATAGCTTTCCATTATCCAGAGCTGAACACCAGCCAGTTGCTTCGCTCTTCCTGGGTTAGAACAGGTATGATAATTTTCTTTTTGTCCTGCAGAAATACTGCTACAGTATCTTATAGTAGAGCATGCAGAGCAGTTACTAACCTGCATATTACCTCTTCTGTGTGTATATATAGTGCTTCTGGGTGTGCTGGACCAGAAAGTGGGTGAGAGGACCTTTAAAGCTAACATGGAGCGCCGGGTGGCCATGTTAGTCGGTGAAGCAATGGGATTTGTCAGACGGGTTAAAAGAGCAACAACCATAGGCAACAGCAGTGTTCAGGTAATGTGTTTATACATTCATTACTCATTTCACTAAGCTTATATTTGCAGCTCCATGGCCTGTTTAGGAAATGCAATGGCTATCTATCAGTTTTATACTATAAAGACTGACAGGGACCAATTTTTTTTTACTGAGATCACCAACAAAATTTGGTGACTCTGCATGAAATAAGGTTTGAAAATAGTTTTTTCCCAGGTAGGTTATAGTTCAGTTAAGCTTAGCTGTTATTTAATGCCAAGTGGTAATGTGATCAGTGTTTCTGGCTCATCCCAACAAAGCACTTGAACAATTACTATGACACTTCATGTTATGGATACAGTGACCCAAGAAAGATGATGTACAGTACTGTGCAAATTTTTGAGCAACCGATCATTTCTTTTATATTTTGGCTCCAAGGAGCCAGAATTTCTCGTAAGTTTCATAAGTAGTCTTGAGCAATATTTCTCTAGAATTTCTCATGGTCTTTCTTTAGATACTGGCTGCTTTTTCACTCATTTTCATTCCAGTCCTTGTACCTCACCATTTTCAGAGGAATGCTTTTGTCTGTTAAGCCACTTAACACTGATCTATGAACCATTCAAGCATAAAAAAGGAACCTAACACCAGGGATGAACCACTGTTTTGTGTACACATAAAAGACAATTTGGCAAAGAACCAGTATTAATACCTTTAGGCGCTTTGTTACTTGCAGTCTGTCCCAGAAACACATCATTTGCTCTCATTTCTTTAGCTGAAGCTATAAAAAATGTCAAATATAACACAGTTTGGCAGGCATAAAATAGCACTTTCGCACCAACAAGGGGATTCCCAAAGAGCTATCGTGGCATGGTGTGCAGTGTGACCTTAAACAATGTGAGGAAACTGGATAAACTGAGGACAAAAGAAGACCTAAAAAACTTTCAAACAACAAACAGTATCTCAATGTCATGTACTTAAGAAATAGGAAAAAATCTAGCAAAGAACTGACACAAGACCTGAGAGATGTATCTGGCCCTGCAGTTAATCCATCACTAGATCCTCATCAGAATTGGTCTCAGTGGAAGGGAGGCTATTAATTAGTGACCAACAATGAACTTAGGAAGGGAAACAGTGAGAAAAGACTGAGATGTGACAAATTATACAAGAACAGGTCTCATGAAGTAATGAAGCAAACTTTGAAAATATTGGTTCACTTCGCAAGGAGGAGGTCAGGAGAGAGGTACAACAGTGAGTGTCTGCAGCGATCTGTAAAACACAGTGGAGGTTCTGATGTGGTTTAGGGTTTGAGTATGAGCCAATGGTTTTGGAGATCTTGTCAAAATTGATGGAGTTATGAACACTGTAAGTAATGTCAGAGTTTGATCCATCATGTGATACTTTCTAGAAAACATCTGCTTGGCAGTAACATTATTTTTCAGCATGACAATGATCCAAAACACACTGTAAATGCAGTTAAGACCTAGCTAGATAGAAAACCACACAACAGAACACAGAGCCTTGACCTCAACATTATTGAAGCAGTGTGGGCTCATCTTCACAGAGAACGCAGCAAAAGGCAGCCAGCATCCAAAGAAGAGCTTTGGAATGTCCCTCAAGAAGCCTGGAGAGCTATTCCTGAAGACTACTTAAAGAAATGACAAGAAAGCTTGACTACGAGAGTTCAGGCTGTGTTGAAGAAGAAAGGTCATACCAAATAATCAAAATCAGAATACTTTATTAATCCCAGGAGGGGAAATTGCATTGTTGTTGCAGCCACTCAGCTATCTGTGAATAAATATGAATCTGAAAGCCAGAAAACTGACCATTACAGGTATAAACATGTATGTATATAGTTCAGATGTAACATAAATAATTCCAAAGTGAAATCCTATACAAAATATGTACAAGGTATGGCAACAGAAAGAAACTACTCAAGGTGTCACAGGAAGGAATTATAGAGTTTGATGGCCACGGGTAGGAATGATTACCTATGGCGTTCTGTGGTGCATTGTGGTGGAATATATCTCCTGTTGAACGTGCTGCTGTGCCTGTCCAGCACTTCATGGAGAGGGTGTGAAGGATTGCCCAATATTTTCCTTAACTCGGACAGCATCCTCCTTTCTGAAACCACTGTCAGAGAGTCAAGCTTCACACCCACAACGTTACTGGCCTTGAGGATCAGTTTGTTGAGTCTGTCAGTGTCCACTACTCTCTGTAGTCTGCTGCCAAAGCACACTACAGCATAGACGATGGCACTGACTACCACAGACTCATAAAACTTCGTGAGTATCGTCTGGCAGATATTGAAGGACCTGAGTCGTCTGGCCCTAGCCGTTTTTGTAGAGGGCTTCTATGTGTTTATAGAAGTCCAGTTTATTGTCAATGTGAACACCGAGGTATTTTTAGTCCTTCATTTTCTACACACAGGCCCCATGGAAGGAAACAGGGGTCACTACTGTTTTTGTACTTCTCATGTCCACAACCAGTTCTTTAGTCTTTGTCACATTAAGCGGCAGATGGTTCTGTTTGCACCACGTGACAGAGTTGCTCATTACAGTCCTGTATTCTTCCTCATCACCCTGATACACCCTGCTATTGCAGAGTCATCAGAAACTATCTGTGCAGTAGCTAAAATCTGTGGTGTAGAGAGTGAAGAGAAAAAGAGAGAGAATGGTCTCCTGTGGGACTTCAGTGTTACTGACAGTATACTGACTTTCAACCTCGTTAGAATTGTACAAACTTTGTATTTGCTTTATGTACTCTATTTCCATTTATATTTGCATGTGTTTCAATGAATCATAGCAATTATTTGCCATTTTCCTAGCAAAACATAAATAAGGAGTGGCTCAAAACTTTTGCCCAGTACTGTATAATTATCTATATTTTAATACATGCAAATGTATTGTTCCTTATAGAACTAAAAATTCTAAAGTGCTTTAGAACCAGCCTTCCGTGTACCATTTATATCACTATATCTTGATGCAAGCTCCCTCTTAACTACCTAGCCTGAGTACAGAGGGCTCATTATGTGACAGTTGCAGTGTTTTGTAACCAGTGAAAGCCTTAGTGCTTTACTAATCAAGCTCTAGCTTTTGTGGGTCCGCTCTGCACCTGCTCATCTCATCTGTAAGGGGACAGGATACGGCTCCATCTCCATGGCAACAGCATCCCATTCATCCCAGGGGCAAGCCATTCAAAGACCACAACCTCACGGTTTCCCATTTTTCCTCCTCTTCCTCATTTTCCCAGTCCTTTTACTTGATGGCTCTTGTGGGCCACAGAGCTCCTAAGAGCAAATCAGGTATTCATTTTTTTTTTGTTTTCTTACTTAGTATCACACTGCTGGGATGCTTAGGAGTGTGTCTGTTTCTTGAAAAGTGAAGAATTATGAGGAGCACAGAGACAGTGCTAGGTAGAGATTCAAAAATTGGAAGAACTGGAAGAGCAAAGAACTCAGATAAAAGTGGCAATAAATGCATATTTGATCTAAACTCAGTCTAAGTGCATATGGTGGACTTTAGACAGGAGGACTGTCAGAGTGATATGTATGGCAGCTTCACTGTTTGTGACCTTGCGTCTCCATGAATTCGCAGAATAATGTAGAAAATTAGCGCATTAGTGGTGAACCTTTAGTGTGTGTATTTGTGCTAAGATTAGATCACTAATTTTAGGCGCTGGCATCCTTTCTGCCTTTCAGAATGATATTTTCACGTCCGCAAATATGATAATGAGTTATTCATAGAAGCTTTATTGTGTGCTTATATTCCTTATAGCGCTCATAAGATACTCTTATAAAAGAAGCCTGGTTTGGATTCTTTTTAACATATCAAAGACCCTCATCTTTGAGAGTCCTTTTGGAAATAAAGAGAGTGAGGTCGCTCAGATTGAGCATCTGAATGTCAGTCGAATCCTCTGTCTTGCTCTTTTGCTCGCACGCGCACACGCACACACACACACACACACACACACACAGTTATACTATATCTCAGGCAGATGCCCCTGACTGTAATGACAGAATGAGTGTAGTGTTGTCACCAATGAGAATATCTTATGAGCCTTCCTAGACAGATAAAAGGGGAAGTTGAATTTGGGTTGTGCAATAACACACACATTCACACTGCCCTCTTTCCACTCTAATAAGCAGGCATGGACTGGATTAGACCCTGAATGAGGGAGCCTGCCCAGCCGTTTTTCTGTGGCAGCCCAGGCATGACCAGCACTTTACTCTTTCCAGTAATACAGACAGCAGCCTGTGCTGCACCATAGGGCACCCAGAGGGAGGCTGCACACACGCAGACACACACAAACACTTAAATGTATAAGACACAATTAAAACATACTGAATATTCCAGTAGCCACAGAGAATGTCAGTTAAGATATAATGATGCTGTTCCTGTATGTCTATGTGTGAGTGCTTCTGTGTGTGTGTGTGTTTCCAGTGAGTATAGAGGATGTTTGTTTATAAAAATAAAGGAAAGTACATCCATACAGACACTTTGTTTGGATAAACACGTGTGCAGATGAGCAGATGTAAATGTTCAATGCTATTTAAACATAATACAAAAGATTTGTTTAGTTTTTCTATAACTTTTTATGACGTGCTTGAAATGTGTTTCAGTACAGCAACTAAGGAAGCCAAATGGTTGGAGTCTCAGTTTTAATGTAGTAAAACCGCAAAAATGATTAAAGTTACAAGGCTCTGTAGAAAATGAGGTGCCACTTTCTCCATTAAAAAGTCATCTTTACTGTTGAAATCATGAGACTTTGCTCATTAACACCTTCATCAGACATTCCATTTTCAGTGTGGCGTCATCTTCCGTGAATCCATTTTTGGAAGCACTTTTTCACTTGCTTGAGCAATGCCTCTTAGCTGCAAATGTTTCACATGGGAAACATTTACAATATGTGGTAACAAATGGGAATATTAAAGTTAAAAGATAGAATTGAAATTGAAGGTTACATTAGTCTGCACCTGGCAATTTGTATGTTCTCAATGCTAAACCAAAAAAGAATGCTTTTTAACACTACTGAATACTACAAAACTGTAAGAATTGCCAGCCTTTGTCCCTTAGCAAGTAAAGAACAGAGTGTTTGGAGTGTCATTCAGCCTTTTTCCTTTTTTTGCCATCTGGAAATATTTAGCTTTAGGAGGAAAAAAATTTCTGCCAACTGGTTAAAAGAGCAGCCATCATAAATAGTAATCTGCTAATCATGTAGTTACTAGATTTGGTGATTGCTCTGTGTTATTGTGTGACAGCCAAGAAATATGGGGTGTGATCAGGAAGTTTAGCGACTCCACCCATAACGTTTGGCCGATCTTCCTTTCAAAATCGCCTCTTTTTGCACCTCTGGACCACTTCTACTTCTGCTGCTATGTTTACATTGTTCTCTGGAAGTCGTGTTCTGTCCCCTTGCACTTTTTCCAGATATTTGGCTCTCCCTCACTGTATCAAAGCAGCTACCCTTCAACTTTGATTTACCTTTTCGGTGTGCTGGGGCACAGTGCATGCATGACAGTTCAGTGTTTTCCCTCTGATGCCTCAGGAAGTTACAGTAGAGCTCATTTGGCAGTCTGACCCTTGAGGACAAATTTATGATGCATAAGCCAGTGAATGTCAAAAAAGAAATTGACAGGCATGCTCCTGGCCCAAGCTCCGGGTACATTTTCCTGACTTTTTATTCATCTGAACTGTTAAAAAGGAAAACACTCATATCTGTTCAAAATTATACCACACAAGTCCATGCTGATAGCTAGACTAATGATACTCTGTACCTTTTTTCCTTGTTTTAATCCCCAGGTTGTAAGTATAAGCCAGTTAGTGGGTGCCGACCATCCCTTAGAAATTGTTTATTTCATGGAGGGTCCCAACAGTCAGAGGATACCTGCAGTCCAAACAGCTAACCTACTTAACAGCCTGGATGTCCAGAGAGCCGCTATTGTCCTGGGATATCGTGTACAGGGCATTTTGGCACAGCGTGAGTATATCCTAATATAACTGATGTTTAAGGGCAGATAACTGACGTAGTTATTAAAAAGATGATCTTTGACATTTCAAACCAAGTCTTCGCTATGATATCTTACAGCAAGACCCTCAGTCTCTTTCATTATCTTTGAATGCCAGGGTGAACTCTTTAGTGGATATAGGCAAAAAAGATGGCACTGGGTGATTAATTATTTTAGCTTTACCATCATTACTGTTATTGCTAATGTATTGGTAAATGTCATTGTTCTCAAGTTCCTTATAAAGAAAAAATGGGATACCAACCAGCTGCTAGGTCCATGTGATTTTTTGCATGTTTATAGTAACATTTCAGCTAATTATCTCCCTTTGCACATACTTTACGCAAAGCCTGTCTTCCTCATTAAGAATCTAAACAACGGATGAAGGCTAATGAGAGTCCCTCAAGGGATTTCTGTCTCTGTACCGACTGTGTTCTTTTACGGCGCTTTCCCAGAGGATGAAATGAGTGTTAATTAAAACTAAGTAGTGCAGTGCCCATTTGGGGAGACACAAATCCAGATTATTTTCTGTAGCTACAGTTTTTAAATGTCCCCTAAACTCCTCACATGCATACCCTCACTACCATGTTTGTAGTTAATTTGTTGTCAGTTTGTATTTTATCTGCAACATTAACCTTAAAGCTCAGTCAGTTTTTAACACCTTTTTTTTTTGTCTAAAGCTGTCGAGAAAGTGGCATCATCACCCTCTGACAATGAGAACACCAACATGTGGATCATTATTGGGGTTGTGATTCCCCTCCTTGTGGTCATCATCATCATTGCCATCCTTTACTGGAAACTGTGTCGGACAGACAAGCTGGAATTCCAGCCAGACGCCATGACCTCCATCCAGCAGAGACAGAAGGTAGAGTTCCATCTTTACTTTACAAGTGCTTCACTGTATCAAAATAACTTCTTTTCAGTGACTGTCACATTCGAAATATGCAGGAATTCCACCATAGTCGCTTTACTATCCGAAGGTGTACTGGAGAAATAAAGGTGGTTTTGTGGCATTAAATCATTTTGTTGTAATTAATTTGGAATTAAGTTCACTGGGTTTTGAAGTCATCATGATTAATAAGGCATATTTTTCACCGCCATGATTGTGCTGCAGGACTACACAGAATGTGGACTTCATAATGTCATCCTCTGGATGAGATTAGTAAAACTTTAATCACTGCAGCAGAGAGACTTATTAAAGGACGTGTGCTGGGTTACAAATCATGATGCTGCTCATACATGAAATAGTCCTGGCAGCGTTTTTAGCAAAACTATTCTTTTTTTTTTTTTTGCTTTAGCGCCAACAGTCCTGCGCTACAGTTTCCCTTTGTCTCATTTTGTTTTAAGTCTGTGGGAACTGAAAAGCCTCTCCTGTATTTCTGTCTTCACTTGAAATAGAAATAATGCCATCTGGCTGCACTGAGTAAGATTTCTGCCTTGCGGACAATATTCAAATCTGCTTCCAACATTTTCTAGTTGCCCTTAATCGCCTATAGCAGACAGCAGGAAACTGCCAGCACCAAAGGCTTGACCAAAGCTTGACACCTAAATATATCGTGCAGGAGGCAGGATAAATGATGCAGGCTTGATCAGTGTGCATTTTCCATAGAATTTCCTGCATTCTTCACACATCAGTTCAATTGTATTTTACACCACTCTGTAATAAGAGCACTGGTGAGATAAAGACTGTTTAATACCTGGTTCAACTGATTCTGACCTGTGTACTTAGGTACAACTCCTGTGAGAAATGTCTATAGAAACCATCATACTTGCAATGCATGTGTCAGTACAAAAAAGACACAAGAAATTTTGCTATTTGATGCCCTATACACATGCTGGTGAACATTTTTATTAAATGTTGAGATGGCAGGCTATATATCATATCCTAAAGAAGAGACAAATGTAACAGCCAGTTTGTTGTTTGTTTTGATTTAGAGTAATGGTGCAAACTTGTGTTCTAGGTAAAAAACTCATAATAGGTAATTTGTTCAAAGGTGAATTTTAGTTTGTAGTACTAATGCACAAGGGTGTAACATATTTACAGTTATGTGGAAAAAAAGTTTTTCACAGGGTTCGATCTGTGAAAAAGAAAGTACACGGTTCCTGCTTCCATAATAATTAAGAGGATAAGTAGCAGCCAGGTGCTGCCGATCAAATGCAGTTGATTAATTGATCATCAGCCAGTGTGACCACCTTTCTAAAACCATTCATGTGTGTGTTAACACAAAGCCGCAGTCTTTGCAGGACTTGATGTCCCAGCAAGGTCAGACTGTGCAATGCTGAGAGGAATGGCAAAAAACCCAAGACGTGCATCGCAGATTCTGCAGGCTTCAGTTAGCATGTTAAATGTTTAAGTTCATGACAGTAGAATTAGAAAAAGTCTGAACAAGTATTCAATTTCAATTCAGTTTTATTTATTTCTATAGTGCCAAGTCACAACAAAAGTCACAATCATAGTTGCAATGGCTCAGTCAAAGTCAAGCCCCCAACCTCATTGAAAAGCTGTGGTGAGACCTTAAAAGAGCCACGCATAAACAAATACCGACAAACCTCAATGAACTGAATTGATTTGGCCAGAATTCCTCCAAAATAATATGAGAGACGAAGTCAAACAGACAATGATTACCTCCAGTTTCAGTTAATGTGGTTCTACAAGCTGTTGAATCATGGGGTGTACTTAGTTTTTCATATGACTGCATAGAGTCTTATGAAAACTTTCATTTTCACGTGACTGTCCAGTGCTGCACTGACAACAACAGTATCAGAGAGCTTTGGTAGGTCTGCAATGCAAGAGTTATGGAATCTCTGTCTAAGAAGTGTACACGTCCAGTGCTCTATGTCAGCTGGGACTGAGAATACATGTGGTTCCACAGGGGTAGCTCACCACTCCATTACTAAAATATGTTTTTTGTTTTTTGTATGGTCAGTTACAGCCTGCCTCTTTTGGTGGTTGCGTCTGTATGTGTTCATTTAAATAATTACTGGCTGATCTTTTCTTCTGTGTCTAGCCCTCTCCCCACTTTTTTTCCATCTTAGCTGTTAACAAACTTTTAGCATTCAGTCAGTTCTTTAAATCAAATGTGAATCGGTGACTCTAACTGACACTAGCTGGCCCTCTCTGCTCCACGCAATCATCTGTCACTTAACTCCACTCCTCTTCTCTCAGTCCACGATGTCATTCAAAGAATCAAGGACCTCACTTCACCAGCGACTTCCTCAAACTAAAAAAGATATTGAGTTTAGTGAGGATGAAGAGGAGGAGTATGAAGAGGAGGAAGAAGATGAAGCAAAGGAGGAAGAGGAGGAAAAGGAATTTAAAAGGGGGAAGGTACAGAGCAATCTCTGGTGGTTTCTAGAAAATGTAGTCATACCTATTATGTATTTGTTGGAAGTATAATGTTTTATAGTTTATTATTCAAATATAAACACAATATTTTGAGGGAAGGTCAGTTGTTCATAGTCTAGGTGTTAGGAAATTTACATACTGTAATGCAGATATATTAGCAAATTTCCTCATCACTAGACATATTTATCTTGTCCAACATTGCTTCTGCTCAGAGATCAGTAGCTCTTCTCAAGAGCAAACAGAGAAAGACCAATGAAGAGGAGGAGGAGGAGGAGGAAGATGATAAAAAGAAAAAACTGAAAAAGAAAGAAATTACACCAAGAGAACAAAAAAGACAAGACAGCAAAGCCGTGCTGAAGAAACCCAGGGGGATGAAGAAAGAAGAGAAAATGAAAGTATTGCCTAAAGGGAGGAGAGCCAAGGAGGAGGTACATCATGTAGTAGACGTGGAGACTAGTGCTTGTTCATGTTTATAGACATTAGAACTCATTATGGTGACTAGACAGAAAATTCAGTGTGTGTTTATAGTCTACAGATGCTGTTGTGTTTATAACCCTGTTTCCAAAAAAGGTGGGCACCGTAAAATATCATTAAAATGAGAATGAACATGTTTGCAAATCATATAAAGCTCATATGTAAGTTAACATTTTACAAAACACAAATTTGGGACAGGGGCATGTTTACTTCTGTGTTGCAACACCTCTTTGCAAGCATTTAGGATTGAGGCTATCTGTTGGTGTACTTTTTTCTTTTTTTTTAATTTCATAGTGCACCTAATGTTTTTGTGTATTTGTTTACACATTCACCTTACAAGAAAAAGGTCCCTGGTTCAATTCCAGGTGGGGACACCGGTCCCACTCACCATGGAGGGTTGTGTCAGGAAGGGCATCTGGCATAAAACCTTTCTTAAATTACTGATGCGGATTATTCTACTGTGGTGACCCCTTGGGGAAAGTACAAGTGTGCAACCAAATGCATCTAATGTTTTTAAATGGATCACAGTTTTGGACTGCAGGCAGTCTGTTTCAGTACCTGAACTCTTTGATTGTGGATCCATGCTGTAGGAATAAGAGTAAAATGTGCTTTGACATTGTCATCAGAATCAGAATACTGTATTAATCCCAGGGGAGAAATTGTATTTCTGAAATAAGCAGGTCATTCCCTGAAAAAGTCATTATTTCCCTGGTAGCATATGCTGCTCCAAGACTTGCATGTATTCTTTAGCATGCCAGAGGTTTAAAATCCTACCCATGCAGTCTGCATTTACAAACATTTGTGAAAGAATGGGTCATTATAAAAAGCTCACTGAATTTGAGTGTAGTACTGTAATAAAACGCCACCATTGCAACAAGTTAGTTTTTGCAATTTCTTCTCTCCTAGATATTCCACTTGTAAGCGGTATTGCAAAGTGGAAGTATTTGGTGGAAGAATTTAGGGACCACAGCAATTTGGCCACAAAGTAGACAACCATATAAAGTTACAGAGTGGGGTCATTGATTGCTGAGGCGCATTGTGCGTAAAAGTTGCCAACGCTTTGCTGACTCAGCAACTGTAGTTCTAAACCTCCTCTGACGTTAAGATCAGAAAATCTGTGTGCCAGGAATTTCATGGCATGGGTTTCCATGGCCAAGTAACTATAAACCTTACATCACCAAGCACAATGCCAAGCATCAGATGGAGTGGTGTAAACCACCGTTCTGAAGCAGTGGAAACGTGTTCTGTGGAGTGATGAATCACACTTCCCTATCTGGCAGTCTGATGGGCGAGTCAGGGTTTGGCAAATACCAGCAGAATGTTACCTGCCTGACTACACTGTGGCAACTATAAAGTTTGGTGGAGGAGGGATAATGCTATGGGGTAGTTTTTTCTGGAGTTTGAGTGAAGAGAAATCTTAATGCTTCAACTTGCCAGGACATTTTGGGCAATTCTATGCTCCCAAATTTGGGGAATGCCTTTTTCTTTTCCCACTTGACTGTGCCCCATTCACAAAGTGAGGGCCATACAGGCATGGTTAAATGAGTTTGGTGTGGATGAATTTGACTGGCCTGCATGGAGCCCAGACCTCAACCTCATTAAACATCTTTGAGATGAACTAGAAGAGAGATTTTGAGCCAGGCCTTCTCTTTCAGGTGAGGTGTCTGACCTCACAAAAGCTCTTCTGAATTAATGGGCTAAAACTCCTACAGACACACACCAAAATCTTGCAGAAGGCTTTCCCAGAAGAGCGGAAGCTGTTATATGCAGAAAGGGGTCACCAACTCCCTGTTAGTGCCTATAGATTTAGAATAGGACATCCCGTAGATATAGTGTGTTGGTATTTCAATACTTTTGTCCTATAGTGTATGTGCAAGTTACCAGTGCCATGTGCAGCAATGGCCCTGTGCATACCAACACAAATGCTGGCATAGAAACTTAGGATTTTTTTTTTAAAGTTTTAATTTTGCAGTTTTTAAATTGCATGTTTAGATGCAGTGATGAACTATCTTCATTGACAGTTTTAAAAAGTGTTCTTGAGCCCATGCAGTGATTTCTAGTCTAAAATTGTGTCTGTTTTAAATGCAGTGACCCCTGGAGCCCCAAAGACTTTTTTTCAGTCTTGTAATTTCACATTGAGAAAAGTATTCTTAAATTGTTGAACTGTTTGTCCATACAGACTTTCACCGAGTGATCAAGCACTCTGCTTGACAGGATTCCATTTTTTGTTTATTTTTATTTTACCGTTACACATTTTGAAGGCTTTTGTGGCCCCTGTCTCATTTTTAAAAAAAATATGTCGCTGATTTCAAACTCACAATTAGCATAGGTTTTTAGAAAAACAACCATACTTCATTTGTGGTCATTGCACTATTTTAAATTAAATGCTTTAAATGCCTTTTTTGGAAACAGAGTTTTATGTGGTGACTGTGTTGTTAAGTCATAAATGTGTGCAGATAGATTTTTGTAAATTATTTTCCAATAGACCACCCTAAGTAGTAATTATTGGGTGTCATGTGCAGGAGGTATCGCTACATGTGCGTTCCACCTCAGTGCTAGCTATAATGGATTATGGTTCACTATTTCAGGTGCAACTTTTTTCAGTGTTTTCCCCCTCTCAAAGACTGGGCTTGTTTGTTTTAAACAGAGGACAGTACACACAATAATATATCCATTTACTCACTCTCAGGAGTAGTAGTTTCATCCTGGCAAGCATAAAACCGGATTAGCAGTTTTATACCAACAGCCCTCTTCTAAGCTGCACATTTTGCCTCAGTAAATTCAGTGCGTGCACATGTAATTCAGAGAATTAGGAGACACGCATCGTGTCACTCTTTTCTTGTCGCAACATTTCAGTTTCACAGGACTAGAGTTTCACAGACTGCAGGCAAACACACAAAGATCTGACATCTTCTGTTTACTCTTTTGCTGGTGGAAAGTCCTGAGGGCTTTACACTCACTGCTTCCATCTCCAGCCTCCATCCCCCACCACCTCAAAGAAAAGACAGCAGTTCAGTGTTTACCCAAATCTCTCCCTCTTCCACTTTCTCATAGACTTTCTCTTTATTCATTCATGCCGGTCTGTCTGAGTCTCCCTCCGGACATCCATTCATTAGTCATTTACCCTAATTATGTCTCAAATTTGGCATCTATCTGGCTATCATTTTACTCATTTACAAATCTGGAATCTTAATGGAATTTCAGTGCACCACATTGGCTTATCACTATCTGAACTTTCCGTTCCCTGCTGTCTCAAACATTACTAACATTTTGGCATCTGGTATAATATCAAAGGTTTTAAAATCTGCAGGTTAATGCCTTGATGAGATGGTGTTGTATCACACTCGCATTCCACTTGATAATTATGTCACGAATCCCTGTCATTAAGGAAATGCTTATGTGAAAGTCTTATTTTGTCCCTCCCTTCTGCCCCTTTCCTTAGTTGCAGGCTCCCACCGTGAAAGGCTTTGACTTTGCCAAGCTGCACCTTGGCCAGCAGAGCAAGGATGATGTCATGGTGATCCAGGAGTCTGTCCCGCCTGGCCTTGGGCCCCTCCCTGTCTCCATTAAAGATGGCCTCAGTCCATCTGAGAATGGAGAGATCCCCACTCCCATTTCCAAAACCTCAGCCTCCTCTACCAAGGCATCCCGCAGTGGTCGAAGGCGAGAGAGGTCAGTGCTACTGACAGAACAGGAAAGTGACTAACAAAAATGTGAACGGCACAATATTTAACAGTCCGGTCCAGTGATACTCGTGTTTACTGCCAGCCTATTTCAGCGTAGTGCTTTATGGAGATGTGGTCATCATGTTGTCTTGGTTTGTAGCTTTTTTAATCATCTACCCAAAAATGCACATTTAACATTTTTGGGTAGATTTTTTATTAGATCTTTTACTGCTGCTTGTTTTTCCCCCATTGGGTAGATTTTTCCACCTACCTCAATTGGGACAGTCAGCCAACCAGACAAAAAGCTTTTGACAGATCCTCTTATTAATTCATGCACTAAAGAAGAGGGAATCTTCTTTAGCTCCTACAGACAGGTCTAAATCCCCTGAAGTGTAATAAACTAACATGCCATATGAATATTAACTTTATTTTGTTCCTTGCAGATTTTTTTACACTGGCACTAAGGCTGAATAGATTTTTATTTTACCTATTTTTATATATATACATTGTAAATAGTGTCAAAGCTTCACTGCAGAGTTATCAGTTTTGGTATCTTATTGACAACTTCAATGAGTATGTGCACATTGCCAGCATTTCCCAGAACACTGACTCCTCCAGTTATTAGACATATGACACCAAAACAAGCACAGCACTTATTGCTGAAAGCATTTATTAACTTCTGCTATAAATATGTTCCATTACACCACTCAGTTTTTGTTGGGTGTTGGCATTGGCCGTTTCTCCTAGCTTGATAGCCATCCAAGGCAAATCATTTAATGAATGTAATCATTCTGGCAGTAGCAACCCTTTTAGGCATTTATTTCAACAAGTTATAACCCCTATTATAATTTCTTAGAAGTCTCCTCCTAGCTTTTACCTTTCTGGAAAAGCACTGTTTTTGATTATGCATGACATTGCAGCATGTTCGTGTGTTCTTGGGCTTCTATTATTCATGTGT
>VUQH01008670.1:29256-50266 GCA_015106775.1 Etroplus canarensis
TCTCTATAGACCTCGGGCTTGACCTCCAGCAGCTGTGTCTGTGCGTTGTCTGTTAGTTTCTGTAGTAGTTTTGTACTCAGCTTGTTCTCACTATCCATCACTGTGTGCTAAGCTGTCAGTCACAGTGTGGAAACAATAACTCCACAAACAATGGCAAAAGCCATTGTTTGAAATAAAGCTTAGCTTTTGGAAATAGTCAATCAGTGTTTCATGTAACCACCAGAAACTCAGTCCACACTTTTGTTACAAGTAATATTTCAAATGTTGCCAGGTAGTAAAGAAACAGGTAAATGTTTTGTTGTTGTCATCCAATAGCCTAAAATCTCTGTCCCCTCGCTTAAATCAGCATTAGCATAGATTGTCAACTCTTTGTTGACATTATAGAGACAGTTATGAATGTTGTTTTTCCTGAGTTCTTGTTTTATTCCTCAGGTCCTCCTCCTATGAACGGTACAAATGAGCAGCTGTCCTCAGCCTCCATCTTTGAACATGTTGATCGGATGTCTCGTGCCACTGATGCAACCAGAAGACTCCCCAATAAAGTCCAGCTTATTGCCATGCAGCCCATGCCTGTCCCACCACTTCACAGTCCACCCATCAATGGAAAATTGTCTGACACCAACCAAATGACCAAAGAGGTTTGCTTCTCTAAGGTTCCAAAAGTTTAACAAATATTTCTCTTTAAGTATGGAACATTAAACCAAAGCGCCTTTTTAGTGATACTCTTGGAGCGAGATGGTATTACTCAGGCCATAATAAGCACATTAGAAAAATGCAGGGATGCACTAAAACACAGTTTTTGTGCACATCTTTTTTAAGTGCTGAATTTTTAAAAAAACTTTAAATTCTTTTCCCAGAGGATGTTCAAGAGTGTCACCTGCTCTTTATAATGATGTCTTTCTATGCACAAGTTAGAAGATTATAAAATAAGCCAATATAGGTTCTTTGTTCAGGTCGAGAGTGTAAAGTCTTCTTTCTCAAAGAAGCATGCACAAGAACAGATAAAAGCATTTATTCTCTCAGGCTATATATAGTTCTTTATAGTTTGTCATATGATCTAAACTATAATTTATGTACAGTGCTTGTTTGCTTATTTTGTTGGGGTTTTTTTTAAGTAATTTTGTCTTCAGATTCAGGTAGCGTTGCGGCATAAGTCAGAGATTGAGCATCATCGTAACAAGATTCGTCTACGTGCAAAGAGGAAGGGCCACTATGACTTCCCTGCTATGGATGACATGATGAGTGGCCTCGGAGATGCGAAGGATCAGGATCGCATCTATCAGAAAGCACAGACACAAATTGATAAGATCCTGGACCCAGATGCTCAGATGCCCTCCGTCTTCATGGAACCAAAGAAAAGGTTAGGGATTATATTTTGTCTCAGTAGGTGCTTTGTTTTTTGTTTTTTTTTCATTTGTTTGTTTTGTTTTGTTTTTAAGGTGGAGAACTTGGATTTCTGTGTATGGCTGACAATATTTTTCTCCATTTGTTTCTCAGTGGTCGAGGGAGGCGCTCGCCTAAACAGAGGATGAAGGACCAGTTAAATGGAGGCATGATGGAAGCAGACAAAGACCACCTCATCACCGAAGACAGTGATGCTGCTTACAGAAAGTGCCCTGGGGTCAACAATGTGGCCTATGTGGTAAATAGCACAGCAGCGTTAATACAGTTGTGCAACCTTTCATGTACAATGTAACCTCTCCCTTTCTGAGCGCTATGCCGTGTGTATTTTTTCTAGTCGGACCCCGACCAAGGCCCAGGATCCCCTCACAGGAGTCCCTCCCCCACAGACGATGTTTTCCCAGCCCCCACTTCCTCTCCTCCTGGCCATGCTCCTCCCCCACCACCCTACATGCCCCCACAGCCCTCCATTGAAGAAGCACGGCAGCAGATGCACTCCCTGTTGGACGATGCCTTTGCCCTTGTGTCGCCCACCTCTCAGGGCAGCACGGCAGGCATCACTCTTCCTGGGGTCAACAGCAACCCCCCTAATTCCAGCCCGCCAGGCCGTGGGCCAAGACCTTGGGGTCTTTCCTACCAAGCTTTCCCCGGTGTAAGTTGCCATTTATCTTTAGCTCCTTTTGATAGAGTGTTGACCATTCAGTCAACTAAAAATCATTCAGATGTCATGCTGCATTGAATAACATCATGTATTGTCTCACATAATATATCCATAGCATCTAAACTTTTGCGTGTTTGATTTTGTGTAAGCAACATTCTGTAATAAATCCACTGATTTAGGGACTGAACAATAGAAATGCATATTTAGACTGCCCAAATAGCAGGAAACACAGCTTGTTATTCACTATCACCTTCTTTTCTTAAGTTTTTTCTTTCACTCTCAACATGAAGCCTATTGCTTCAAGTTTAATCGTGTCCTCTTAGCAAACTAATCACTTAAGTATTCCTCCATCTGTTGCCCCTGTGGAGCTGAAACCTTAACCCATATCAGCTATACACAACTTCAAGGACCCTGCACCGATATACTATGGCATCGCCCGCTTTATTTCCTATCAGTTTTTGGCTGCTTTCAAAGAAACTACGGCATATATCTACTTGGAAAGCTGTAAAAAGCAAGTCCAGTTTGTGCAGTGCCACTGTCTTTTATTAACAATTAGTTAAGACTGTATAATAATTTTTATATACAACTACCCAATGCTTTGAAATTCATGTTGAGGCAAAGATAATTTAGCTGAAAATAAATAAAGTTTGTGAGTGCCATTGAGTGTCACATGAGTAGGAAAGAAACAACCTCATTAGTACTTTACGAGTGCAACTATGCATTCTCAGTGGAAAACTAAAATATTATATTTTATGGCTATGTTATGGTCCAAACTCTAAATATGTCAGTTTATTCATATATTTATTCACAGGAACTGAAACCTTAAGGCTTTAATCCTAAACCTACTTTATTGCAACAAATATACTCATACACTCTATTATAATTCATATGTTCATGTGTTTTACAGCTATCAAGCATTTCTAGAACTAATCTTTCCTGTATCCAACACTAGTGCTCACCCCAGGTGATAGATATAGAGCGAGACTTAACAGTAACTAGTGGAGCCATAAAAAGCCATTTGCTGGTGGTGCTTTTGTAGGTCGAGTGCTTTCATATGCTGTAAACAGAAGGATATCCAACAAAACTCTGCTTGGTAAAAAATAACAATGTTCACTATATAAAGTCAGCTCCACAGCTCAACCTTACAGTACATAGCAGTAGAGACAGCAGAGCTTTGTTCTCATAAAAATAACAGCATCAAATGCAAATAATTTTTTGCATTTTTACATTATTTGTGTTCATTACATCCTGACTCTACATAAAAACTCATGCATAGCTCATCTAACCGAAGGACCTGTGAGCTAATGCAGTGGTGTAGCATGGTGTCTGATTCAAAAAAATCACTACTCTTCCTACAGCATTGGCCAGAATCTAGCTAAACTTCTACACAATGAGCACCTGATTGGTCTTCACCCAAATTGTGCTCAAGGTCACAGTTGTCATTGTACGGGCATTTTTCCATTTTCACTACAGTTGCTACTCTAAGAGTATTGGCCTGGATTGCAATGTTCATCAAATGAGTGTTTGCATGAGGCCCTCTGTCATCTATACCTAAATGCTGTCATTAGGTTGATTTATGGTATAATAATATCTTAAGCTAAGTTAGGGCTGGTCAAAAACTAGGGCTGTTGTCTTGTATATGACTGTTTATAAGCCTCCTTGACTTCTCACTGGAGCTTCATTTTCATTAGTTTGTGCAAGAACCAACCAAAGTAAACTTGCCACTTTCTTTCTGTGCTTTACGCATTACAATAACCTGTGAATTAGGATAGCTTGTGAGCTGGATGAGCTACTACATCACTAATGTTCTTGTTGAATATACCTGCCATCTTTGTCATTACTGTTACTTGAACACTTTTGCTTAAGCACTCTACATCTCTGTTCGCTTCCCCCAGAGATTCACTGAGATGGGCATGTCTTCTACTGCGGTGCAAGGCATGACACCAAGGTCAGTAAATCAGCTGATGGAAATTGAGCCTTCATGTATGAACTAATAAAGTATATCCTTTTTACGTTTACGTCTTCATATGCCAGAAGTGCTTATTGTTGATAATTACAGCTGAACATTTCACCAGTATGAACATTCATCCTTCAGATGCTACCACTGAGTTGACCCTTATTAATAATGAAAAGTGTCATCTTTATTTTAATATTTTAATGGATCCAGTTTGAGGGGTGGCCACTTGACAAACTCTGAAAAGACTACACACACACACACACACACACACACTGGAGAGACTGCAGTGTGTGCCTTTTAGTTGTAAATTGAAAAATGTTTCGTTTGTAGGTTATGTGTTGTACCATATGGATGGCACTGTGAAATTGAAGTGATTCATGACCCTGTTGTTAGAAAAGTAATTCATGCTGTCATATCAATTTTGCACTGCCTTAATATTCAAAGATAGTGTGATGAAGAAATGAAGAGAAAATTATTTAACCGAATTATTAACATAAACAGTGGTACTGGCCCACAATTCCTCTGTTGGTGCATGTCATTATGAATGATTTTTTCCATGTTTCAGGCAGGGCCTTGGCTCAAGCTACCTGCCACCAGGAGAAACAGCAGGGCATGGTGAGCAGCTCCAGCCAGACAGCCTGTACTCCAGCAGGGGCCTTTATGCTGATGAGCTGCCCTCATCTGCCAGACCACGACCAGTAGGTGGAACTACAGGTACAAAAGCAAATTGGATAGCGTCACACAAATGCACAAACACATTAACGGTCATGAATTACTAATACTCTCTGCTCAGACTGTTGCCCTACCCTACAAACAAAGCCAGTGGTTTGCATTAATCTTTATATCTCATTTATACCTCACCTTTTTGCAAAGTTTCCATATGAAAAGACTGAATGAAGTTCACATTTTAAAGAATAACACTAAAAAATAGACAAGCATATGTACTGGCTTCATACTCAGTGTTTGTATGTGAGTGCAGCTTAATTTAGATCACTTCTGGATGCAGGCTGCAGCTATGCTCTTTATGCTACATTCAAGTCATTTAAAGTAAACAAAGAACTTATATACTCCCAATGTCAGTTATACTTAAACAAAATTAATTGCTTATGTCCAATATGTCCTGATATTGCTCTTTTTGTGAGCTCTACATATTATTTGTTATTGGTTTCACTTAGTTTTTAAATTCTATAGATATGTAACACTAAAATAAAAAGTGAAGTGCAAGGTTTTGTACTGGCTTTAGCTCCATTGGAACAACTCCTGCGGTGCTCCTTTAAAATATGCCTCTTCAGTGTAGACTGCTTCCAGCTTGCGGCATGAATGTGTGATTAAAGTCATTCATTGCAGCAGGAATGGGGTGTGTCAGCAAAATATCAAGCTGATTCAGGTTGCCAATATTTTTCTGCACTGATTCAAGAACATCTGTGATAAAATGTGGCAACCTGTCCAGGGTGTAGCCTGTCTCTTGCCCTGTGGCGGCTGGGATAGTTGGGCGAAAGATAATCAGACAGCTGATAGTAACTTCACAAGGAGTTGATGTAAATTTGCATGCAGTTGCCATGTTTTGAGACACTGCTGTTGTAGTAAAAGTATTTGCATGGTGCAAATTTACACCAGAACAAGGAATGGTTTTCCGTTTTTTTATTGTTTTTTTTTATTTTTTCAATTTTTGCCAGCATTACACAAATAGAGCATTAACACAGACATGCAGCTCTACCCTACTAACCTCTCAGCCTGACAGTGCCTTGTCTCTTCCTTCAATTATTAAAGGGGCTGATGTGATTCTGGATGTGACTTGCAGCAGCAGTAATGAGTGCTGTCATTTAGCATATGGAGGGGCGCTCAGAAGACTATATTAGAGGGGCAGCTAAGGATCGAGTGTCATGTAATATAACTCTGCTTTGATGCGTGTGGTTCAGGTAGTACTAATGTTGTGGGTATCTGAATCTTTCAAAACCTTATTTAGCCAGGAAGTGACCTCTTGAGATTAAGAACCTCTTTCGCCAGAGTGCCCTGGGCTGACACAGGCAGCATTAACCTAGCATTTTTTCAATGGAAGAAGCCACAGCTCCCTGAGAAAACCTGCACACACACAGGGAGGACATGCAAACTCCACATAGAAGGGTGCTACTTGGGTTTGAACCCGGGACTCTTTTGTTGTGAGGCACCAGTGCTAATCACTTATCCACCATTTTGTTTACACAGTGACATTAAAGGGAAGTGTCACCTTCATGGGGACAAAAAGTAAGTCCCATTGTGTAAGGAAGGTACACCCTAAGATTACGGTAAGAGTTAGGGTTAGGCAAAAAGCAGGTGTGATGAGGGTAAGTGAATGTAATGTGTGGGTGTGGTTGTTTTTTTCAGGTGCCCAGCTCCATCATCTTACACAAGTGGGCTTGTCCAGCCGAATGAATGGTTACCCAGCAGGTGTCAGGGCTGCTCCAGGCCAGAATGGAGGCTTAGGCTGGAACCACTACCATGATGACAATTTCTCTCGGGCCGAAGCTGAAAAAGATGTAGTGAGTGAATCATAGATTTCATTTTGTTAAGAAGATTGTCTTGATTTCTGTCCATTAAAACATTCATGAAATGAAATCTGAAAGTTTTAATTTCATTTAACCTTTTTGTATTTTAAAGGAATGTTTTATTTTTCTTATTAAATGCAAAAACCCAAATGCACAATAATTTGAGCTTAAAAACAAGCCTATTAAAAACATCAGTGTGAGAGATTGCAACAATTTAATACCTGTATTTACCCCCCTCCCTTTCTAAACATGCCTACGGTGGCCATCATTAAACAAAGTCCAGGTTCATAAGGAATTAGAAATGCTTTTGAACTGATTAAGATTTAGGAATTAGAAATTCAGCAGTAATACGCAGTATTAGCAGTAGTGTTATTGTATTAGCCTATCAACATTTAAAATTGGGTGTAAATTAAAATCTTTTAACACAGCTACCTACCTTGCAGTGGACTGCAGTTGCATTTCTGCATCAATACCATGTTTTTGTTACATTTATAAAATTATGGAACTGAAACGTTAAAAAATGTTTCTTTTTTAATCATTTTTTATAGTAAAACAAACAGAACAATTGTAAGGTGGACAGGGAAAAAAATCCATTAACATATTTAGTCCTGCTTTGAAATAGAGTGATTGTTTGGATATGCAGGCCACTCTGTTCATGTGCAAGTTAATTAAATTATAAGTAGCCCACTTTCATAATAACTAAAATACATAGCAGCCTAAAAAGTTGAAAAATAGCAAAAGTTTAACAGAAAATTGGTAAGTTTCTGTTTAATTGCTCCTAAAATCCAACTGCAAATCAAGCAGCGTTGGCAGTTAGAGCAAACAAATTTGTCCATATGCAGGTACATGATGCACATATTCATTTTTTTATAATAATTTATAGGGTACACATTTATACAAATGGAGAATGCAAAGTATTTCTTACAAGAATGATCAATAAAAATGAAAATGTTAAAGGAGCAGTGTGTATTATTTAAGGTGATCTGTTACCAAAAATCAAGTGTAACCTACATATTTATGTTTTTCTATAGTTTAAAATCACTCCTAAATAATAGTCCTTGTGTTTTTGTTCACTTTAAAGAGATATTCATATACACAAAGGAGTGCGTCCTCTCTACAGTAGCTGGGGTATTCGGTGGCTTCAATTCGCATTCTGGAGCCACAGGTTTGAGAACCCTGTCATAGAGAGATTTTACACAATAAAAAGCATAAATATGTATGTTAGACTCAGTTTCTGATAACAGATCACTTTAAAGTTCCAGCACTGGTCCTTTAGTTCTGTTTGAGTCACACCTGCTGAAAACTACAGTTTTTCAGCAACAACCTTCAATGAACTACCATATTTGTGGCCCAATTAAAAATGTTCTAATTTTCTTGTGCTTTATTTGTTTCACTTTTTGTTCTTTTTACTGTTTTATCATCTCTCCCTGTTCTTCTATTTGCCCTTCGTTCCTGCCTTCTATTTATGGCCCCCCTAACTACTTGTCTTCCTCCATCTTCCAGATGCATCGGAGTGTTATCAGGGAGCCCACAGCACCCCCGAACCACCTAGATGGAGTGGGCTATCTGACGGCCCCCCCACCACTCGATACTTCTCCTCCCACTCATTCCTCTGCTTCCCTGATCAAGGCTATCAGGGAGGAGCTGTTGCGGCTCTCGCAAAAGCAGGCAGCTGTGCCCAGCTACCACAGCTGAAGCCCTGGCTTCCAGTCTCCACTTCTAACCAGTCATGTCACTGACCCTGCCTGCTTGCTTCGCCTAATCTGACAATGCTTCCCATGGAAGTCCCCGAAGCTGTACAGCAGAGAGACAGTCCTGCTAAAGTAGAGAGGTGACTCAATGAGGTTTGTTCCTGAAGAGACTGCCCTGAGAAAATGAATAACAGGATGGCTGATAAAGACTTAGATAAGCTGCAGTATGTCAAATCAGAGGCAGTGTTATCAAATGAAGAATAACATGAGCAGCATGTGCCGGACCAGTGAAGAGATGAAACAGACGTGTGAACTCAACACGCCTGTGTTTCCTGTACATTACTGTGGATCAGGAAAGGCTAATGTCACATATTGTATATCCACATGTTGGACTCCTTTGAGATTTTTCCACATTTCCTCAGACTCAGTACTCTGTGTCATGGTTTCATTCTTACGTCGCCTTCACAAACAGAAACACTACTTTTTACATTGCATAACCTGACATATTTCTTAATTTCAGTGCAGGCCCTTAAATTCCTTTTCACCATCAGGTGCTTCCTATTTTCTGCCATGATGAGCCATGCTATGCCTTGACACTGTGATGTAGTTCACATGACTATACCTACTGTTTGAGCCTACAGTAGGGTCATAGT
The DNA here is from genome assembly GCA_015106775.1 of Etroplus canarensis. NCBI lineage: Eukaryota > Metazoa > Chordata > Actinopteri > Cichliformes > Cichlidae > Etroplus > Etroplus canarensis. The sequence continues at coordinate 38,145 of VUQH01008670.1, forward strand.
TCACAGCCAGCAATCCAATTCAGACAACAGGCAAAAGGGGCATCCATACACAGTAATAACACTCACTAATACTACCTATTATTTCCTTACTTATTGCAGTAGAGCAGTGTTAGTCTCAGTTGATATTGTTCGGCCTCTTGGCCTACCGTACATATTTGTTTGTTCTTCTTGTTAAAGTGTTGTCCTGTTTTTATTAATGAAGAGAAGCTTATTGATGGCTAAGCAAATGGGAGATAAAAAGGCCTTGAAACACAGACCAAACACTTTTAGAGGCAGATTTTAGAAATGCAGGCAAATGAAATATACTTGACAATTATGGTCATTTATTAATGTATGTATTCATTTTTGCGGTTGTTATTTGATGCACTGTATGCAGACTACTTGGCGCAGCTCAGGTTTTTCAAAAGAGATTCCTTGCGGACAAATCAGTCGAAGACACTTTAAAAAGGTCACATGGCAGAAGTGTAAAATAGGGAAAGTCACAAACACCACTGTTCTGTTTTGACTAGTTTCTTTATTATGGACTACCATGTCTGTTTTATGCAGTATTTAAAGTTTGATTTGCCTTTTTGTTTGTAAACTAAGGGAAAAAATGTACTGTATTTCATTAATGGTTCACTTCTACTACTTTACATGCTTCTTAAACTGCTTTGGATTTACCTCTCTCTTAATCATCATACTGGTTAGAAATCATTCCTAGCTTTTTTTCTAAAGGACCTGTTGTGATGTTTTGGGGGCCTAAAGTTTTAATTTATTTAAATGAAATAAAAGAGGAAATCTTGGATTTTTATAGCAAGACTTGAGCATATGTTTTTGCAGTTTGTGCCAGGATTATGTGGCAGATCAGAATTGTTTGTACGCAAGCCTTGACTTCCAGCAGTATTTACAGATGTGATCACAGTGTGCTTCTCATGCCATGTTTGTTTCCAATGTGATGTGCCTTTTGGACTCACCTGAACTGATTAAGCACTACAATAGACTGCCAGACTTCTTTTGCTGTCAGCTGTCATGCCCCAAATTATTCAAAACATAGTCAGAAACATCATTGTTGCGACAGGGCTGTTAGTCGGTGGATGTTATGGCAGTTGAACTGTAAATGAGGTAATGAAACATCACAAGACAGTGGTATTGTAGTTTGTGGTTGTCTATTACGCCTCTCCGCTCATAGTTTATCAATCTCACACTGTTTGCCTCCATCTGCTGGGTCTGTACTGTAACTACATCCATGTGTTCATCCTCAGTTGCTCCGTGTTGTTACGGTTTCTTTTGAATCCTTTTCTATGTGTTATACTATGTGAAAATTAACTGTTGGCTGGCCCAACTTTTCATTTGATTGTCATTTGCATGTTTAACTGTTGTGTTTCTTCGTTTGTTTTTGAGCATGCTGTTTCAGAATTCGTGAAATACAAAGAAGCTGTCACTTGATGTGTTTTTGGGTTTTGCATACATTGCATTGCATTAATTACGTTACATTTTACTTTGGTTTGATTGCATGAAAATAATCATGCCTTAAAGTCACCAAATACATCATATTTACAGGTGTTGTAGTTGCAACAGAAAGCCACAGGGTGTCAGCACATTATAGGAAAACTAACTGTACTTACAACAAAGACCGCTCCCTTGCTGCATATGATGTAACCAGTTCCCATGGATAATTCTAGGCGTCTTAGAAAGGAGGTCAGTCCGTGGGCTCTTTACATCTCTTTGAAGAATGATATGACATGCAACACATGTTTGAATCTGTTTGTTGTCAGGCATTGCCTGTCAGCAGAGTCTGTGCAAGATTTTCTTATGATCAGCAATGCTTGCACTATCCTCTGGATGAGATGTGTTTTTCTGACTGGCAATAGATAGACAGATATGAACATTAAAAATACCTTTTGGAGAATTACACAGTTCATCGCTGGTGTGTATTCAGTAATAAAACTACAGTGTTCCTGGAAACCAGCAACATTATCCCCCAATTTAATTAATGCGTTGAGAAATCAATGCATCAGTGATCAATCACTGTAACTGGTTCTGTAACAGGTTTACATCCTCTTTGAAGGAGCACTTGCTGCCCTTGTACTGAGTTGTGCCTCATCCCCATCACGGGATCTAAAGCCAGTGAGTGATGCAGCTAAATGCTCAGCAAATCTCCTCAACTGACTCTACAGGGGGTGGACTGTGCACAACTCAGCAAGTATTAGACAGCACACTCTTGAGTAGTGGATATTCACAGTCCATGCAATGACGTGGTTATTTTTCTGGCTCCAAAGCAACAGCAAAATGCAGTGAATGCTGATTGTTAATTTGATGAACCAAAAGCTATTGCCGGGTGATCACTTCTTGTGTTTCAGTTGTGTTTTCTGGAGTCTGATCTCCTCCATGTCGCTTTGTCTATACAGAAGAGATGTGCTGGTCTGTGCTAAGGACCAAAAAATATCTTTAATTTCATAGTGATTCTAGTTTTGTTTATGACTGTTCTTTTTTCTTCTCATATTCTTGTCTGCTGCAAAGCTCAAGAATGTGCCAGCTCACTGCCTCTTGCCTTCTTGCAGCATCTGAACACCCCCTCCTCTCCCCATCTTCCCTACTGTAATCCTGTCTGTGTGTTGTCCCGTCCCAGCTCAGAAAGCTGAGTGCAGCCTGGACCCACACAACAAGAGCACACCCAGGAGTTAATCTGGATCATGACGGTAATTACTGCCTGTGCGTCCAGCCTGTAGGAGGATACTGTCCACTAAGGGAGGAGTCAAACAGGCAGTTCTGCCCATTGACCTTGGAGAAAGCTGTAAGGGAGGTAGGAAGGGGAGGGAGGAGAGAATCAGAGAGAAGGAGGCAGATCCAGGCATTAGCACACTGACAGAGTTTCAGCACTGCAGATCTGCCTCTCTGCCCTCAGTCGCTCTCGCTTTTAGTTTGCCGGCAAAAGACAAAAAACAGGGAGAGCAGGGAGGAAGGCGAGTGTGAAAAGGAATCCTTTGACTGAGGAGGGACAAGGATTTCTCTCCTTTTCACAGATCTTAAAGACCATGTGAGTACAGGCTACTACTGGCTTGCCATTCAGTGTGTTTATAGCTGCATATGTCTAGTCTCTGACTGTTATAACAGTCACACCTCAGGAATTTATTGGTGGAACACAGTTTCTCAACCAAAGTGCCACAGACAGGGTGTCCTTCCACATTGTTTGTTTTTGTAACCAAGGTAGATGTTTGTTGCTGGTATTTGTGTGCTGTATGCAAAGTACTGTGCATGTGTATGTCTCTCAGAAAATGACATTCCTGCATTTTCATAACAATGAATGAGTCAAGTATTTTTGAGACAGCCTACGATGGGGCCTCTGACAGCTGTTAGCATTGTTGCAGTGGTGTTGCTGTGGGAGGATGTGGTCCTCGCCCTCCTTGTTTACAAGCATGGCTTCTTCTTATGCAATTCTCTGCATGCTGCACTGTTCCATACCATCAGAGTTGCTGCTGCTGCCTACAGTATGAAACAGTGGCAGCAGGATTGGTTGACTGATGGAGACACTGCAGGCATCTTCTGCAGTATCCAGCGTAAGGGTCAGCTGGCACTGATGTCACATAGGGATGTCACTGTTTTCCCTTTAAGTGTCAGTTGTTTTTGTGAATTTTACGTGAAACTGATTGCCTTTATTTTTTCCTCAAATATCACATATCAGCCTACCACTTTCTACAGTTTCTATTGTCTTTTCTTCTTTCTTTATGACCAGCAGTGTCTGCAACTTCTTTTTGTTTTCTAAAAACCATAGCACTTCCCTTCCCTCCACTAACCAGTGCAGGTTTTCCTTGCCCTGTAATTGGATCATTTTCTCATTTCTCTGCCTGTCTTTTCCACAAGATAATGAGGCTGTTAGAGGTGGATTTCTGGGCTAGAGATGCAGAAACAATAGTCGTGAGTGGAAGGTTACACTTTAGTCACGTGTGTATGACATGAACACACTCATCCAAAGTAATGGAGTAAAGGCACGGACCTCCAGCAATGTCGGATTTGATAACAGATGAACCAGCAGCTGTGGGAGAGAGAAGTGAAGGTTAGAGAAGGGTACAGAAAGAAAATTACGTGTGTTTTTGGCTAGTGCTAGTGGCTAATGCTGTCCTACTTACACTGCGTGACACATTTATTTTTACCTAAGTTTAGAAGCAAAAGTGGCTGCATGTTTTAGATGCACCATTACACTGCCTTGTGTCAGGTCAGGTAACTCTTGCCGACATCACCTCTAGTCACCAGTGGGCAATCCCTGTCCTCAAGGTCACAGTGCAGGTTATCTATTTCTCCCTCACCCCCTTTCCACCAGGCTCTACTGTATCAGGAGACACAGTGTGACATTGTGTGCTGCACTGTGCTGAGTAGGAGGCAGCACTCGTGATGTTCAAGGGAGAGGTGAATAGCTGTCATTCATAAGAGGGTGGCCGTTTGCTCGGCAGCTGACTTCAGACACTGATCCTGCCTGTCAGCTGCTGCTGGGTGTCTTCCACAGGCCTGACTGTTGTGTCCTTTGCCTGAGAAGTTGAAAGATTAAACATGTTTATTGTGCTTTATGAAACACATGGTGGAGTGACACTTAAGACTACCTCCCTTTGATAAAGGAAACATACACTCCCTTTACTTTAAAGAATAAAAGAGCTGAATCCAATATTTATTAAAGGAAAGAGAGCATTTTTATGTTTGTCCTTTTTTCTAGTAATCATGAATTTTTTGGAGGAGTTTTGTTTAGGAAAGCAGTGTATGAAAAGAATAATCATTACATTTTTAACTAATTGTGGCTTACTGAAAAGCTCCATATGACTCAAAAAACATGTTAACAATTTGAGTACAATTTCTTGCAAAAGCAGTAGAGTGCATGTAGTTCAGTGGCCATAGTATTTTGTTAAACTTGTAAATCTATCCAGTATGCCACAGCTGATCCTCTGACAGCGTTAATCCCTAGTGGCAGACACTGGATCTCTCTCTGCACTGCTGTCTGGCAGACCACATCCTCTGGATGTTTTCAGGACATTCTGCAGCAGCAGCAGCAGCATCTCTGGTAGGACCCACCAGGCAACTATTAGCGGAGGTGAACAAAACCACAAAAACTGTTTATCCCACCTTTATTTTGCACTCAAACTGCACATTTTGAAGAACCATAAAGATGGAGCAAACAGTAAAGATGCGGATGGAATGAAAATATCCAAAACATGGCACTATGACTAATTTGTTTGGGTTGGTTCTGTCTGTGCATTTTAAACACATGCAGTGCTTTTTCCTCTGTCAGAAGAGCCTCAGAATTTGTGTTTAGGCTGCATGCTGTCTGGACAGTAATCAGCAGGTAATCCCGTTAAGTTGTTATTTCTCTAATGGCTTTGTTTTGGAAAGCAGATGGGCACTGCAGGGGTGTGGCTTTGTCTTGACTTGTCTTGTCTGCCTTTTCTTTAGTGAATAGTGGTTGACTGCAGAAATAAGCTGCACAGTATTTTTTAGTATGCGTGTAATTTCTCCCTCAGTGAATGTTAATATGGTTCTGCAAGAACATGACAGTGATTTCTGTAGACAGGCATCACAGTAACAATACAGTAATGTGGATAGGCTTTAGCTAAACATTACTTCACAAATAATCTCACAACATGCGTCTGTATCTGATGGCATCCGTTAAACAACCACAGAATCCAAAACATTTTGGGTAGTGTCCTAAACACAACACAAGTCCTCTTGGAAGAGAGAAACATTCTAAGCCTTCCTTGTTTCACAATTTTCCTTTGTTTTTCTTTTTTTAAACATGGTTCTTTTGGTTTGTTAACTGTATATCAGCCCATTATGACAAACAAAAATGCTCCAAATGATTTCTTTCTGCTGTCTGGTATTGGATAGTCAAAACTTTTTAGACTGTCAGCCACTGGAACTGTCAACTTAATTAATGTAGCAACCACAAAACTGTGTTATGTTCTGGGACCAGCTATCCAAATTTTTCTCTTTGTATACAGTAATCTGAAGCATCTAAGATTTAGAGGGCTGTGCAATATGTCTTTCAAAAATAACAAGTTGCTATCAAAATAGAACAGAGTCCAATTTTTAATTATGACCTGCATGCTCATTGGACTGCACTGGAAACATATGGATACCACTTGTCTTCTGACTTTTGTGTTGAACTTTGGTTTAAAAACACACGCGACGTCCACAGACACATTTTTGACATGAACAGTGACTGACAAGAAAACCTTAACCAGTGCCTCACATAAGAACAGTTGTGCATATCAGAAAGCAGATTCAACAAAGTCTTAAGAGAAAAAAAAATATTTGTACTTTCTCTGATAGACAAAGGTGCATCTGTTGCAGTTAAGACTGCAGCCATGAATTATTGAATAATGCAGCTTCAGTAACTCTCCTTTTTAGAGTTGTGTTCTCTTCTGCCTGTGTGCCCTTTGTTTACAGCTGTAGTCCTTAGGAAGTGTAATGTACATGGTGAAATTTCAAAAGAGATTAATAAAAATGTCTCAGGTATCTGAAACAGGTGTAAATCCTGCAAGATTCACACTGACTGACAGACACAGGGTTAGGGTTTATTGTGAGTTCAAGAGAGCTGCCTACTGGCATTTTTCTTTCTCTCCAGGCCAGAATCAATAGAATCATATGTTCAATATCCCCCCCTTTAGTTTTTACCTAAAGACACCTGCACACTAGATATAGATCAGTCAACCTGGCTATACTAAGTTTTTGTTATATTTAATTAAAGCTGCATTCATCAATATTTTATATCAAAAACAAAGCAAATGAAACATCTACTATAACCTTACTTAAAAGAGGCCACAAAAAAACTGCGGAGAAACCTTACAAGACCTTCCCTCTGTGGCATATTTTGTGGCTCAGGAGGTACAGTGGGTCATCTTCCAACAGGAAGGCTGGCGGCTCGATCCCTGGATTCTCCAGTCTACATGGGGGGTGATGCCTCTCCAGCCTCCAATCCACCTCCAGGGGTCCAGAATGGGGTCTCAAATAAGTCTTGAGTTGGCCTCCAGATCCAGGTTGGTCCCTCCAGTGTCAAACTGAGTCTCCCAATGGACTGAGCCACTGCCACCCCAATTTGTACATGATAGTTAAATCTGCTTAAAGGCACAGAAAAAAGTGCTATATGGATGTGGGTGTGAATGGGTGAATGAGGCTTGTATTAAAAAATGCTTTCAGTTAGAGTAGAAAAGTTCTTTATAAGCACCAGTCCATGTTTTAACTACCCTTATCTAACTGTTTTGATTTTGCAACCCTCAGCTTCAACATGCAGGTTGCTGACAGTGGCAAAGGAGTCACGTATTAGTCTTATGTTGTGGCCAAACCAGAAATACAAGTTAAAGGGAGAATGAAAATGGACTGAAATAGTAATGTATCAATGTGTAAATATGAAATTGTTTGCTAGCATATTAGCCATACGGGCAGAGCACACTTAAGTTGTGCCCAAATCAGAAGGGAAAACAATTCATTAAGGTGCCTAAAAGCTTCAGTGTGGTGGGATGAACTACCAATGGGGAAAGAATACAGAAGTCTACCCAGTGATGATTCTAGAGTCTGTTGAGGCCCTTGGCACAAATTCACAGGGGCCTCTCTAAGCAGCCCCATTATGGTATAAATAATCTGACAGTATAACAGTAACATGTTAATAACATTGATTTTGAAAGCGTTTTTGTCATTGAAGTACAGTTCATCTAATTCAACTTTGGAATGTTCTGCACACCAGGCTCATACAGCATTTGCCAAATCCCATGTCAAACCTGAGTCATGACTTTTTGGCCATGCTGGCTCACATAAAATTTGCCAGTGCTGTAGCTCAGATTAGAGCCAAATGTGTCTGCCATCTGAGGCGCAGCGGTAAGAGAGGCACAACTGTGGGTTTCTCACACCCAAGATGATGAAATGTTATTGTTAAATCAAATTTCCAAATGTCAGCTTTATGTTAGCTGTAAGTTAAGAGCATACAGCCTTAAATACATTATAATGTGGGTAATTCAGATAGTCATGTGCAAGTCATTTAGCTACACTAGCTTACAAACACATAGCCACAATTAGTTAACTAGACACAAGATGCAAAATGAATCCCATGACATAGTGCAAAAGGTCACTGGTTCAATTCAAAGCCCGTCTCACCATGGAGGGTTGTGTTAGGAAGGGCATCCAGTGTAAAGCCTCTGCCAAATTACCCATGCGGATTAATCCACTGTGGCGACCCCTTGGGGGAAATACAATTCGAATAGCCAAAAGTACATAGTGAACTCTAATACAGCCAGTATAAGGAAGTTTGTTGCATTTTAGTCATCAGATGAATCCAGTGGCGTCGACTGTTTTCGAGTGCGTGTTTTTCAAGCTTCTCGAACTTTGCCTTTATACAAATATATAACAACAGACTCACATCAATGCTAAGTGAATGAAAGCACCAAGCGGACACAATGTAAACCAAAAATGACAAAAACAATAAACATCAAAACAATGAAAGCAACTTTTTTTTGCACTGTTAGTTTAGCTCAAATTTGAGACTGTGTGTATTCTTTCTGGTCTGTTACATCATTGTGTACACCAAGGGTCCTCAAATTTTTTTGGTATGCCCCACTTCAGAAGCCAAAAAAAGCTGGACTCACGCCAAAGAAAAACGTATGCCGCACACCCCAAAATTTCATTATTAACAATGAAAAAGGAGCCACTTTGATTTTTAATTACATAAAGCTGCATATCACCAGTGTTGCCGCAGTGTAGTGGTTTCCACATTCATCTTACAAACAAAAGGTCCCTGGTTTAATTACAGTTGGGGACACAAGCCCCTCTCAACATGGACGGTTGCATCAAACCGCTGCCAAATTACCAATGCAGGTGAGTCTGCTATGGTGAACCCTTGGGGGGAAAATATGAGGGAGCATCCAAAGATACAAAGCTGCATATCATCAGCACAACAATAACATAAAGCTTTTGTTTATTTCTTTTTCCTAAAAAAATCATATTTATTCACTTTTTATGTTTCACGGGGTAGTCTGTGCCTCCACGCCTCACAGTTTGAGAACCACTGGTGTACACACACATTAGGCAAGTGCAGATAAATATCCAGCCTGTGTGTGAAGAAAGTCAGCAGGGGGTAACTATGAGAGGCTCACTGCACAGGGTGTCTATCAACTGTGAGAGGACCTAGAGGAGTGAGTTACGTGCCTCCAGGCAGGGCACAGGGTCAGCTGTTTATAAATAGATAAAACATACATTTAGACATAAGATTCAAGTCAACACACACGCACACACACTTGCACAGAGAGGGAGGACTGCTAAATGGACTTAGGTCTTCTTTGCAGCTGTCCCCATGGTTCTTCTTCGCAAACTCAGTGGAATCAACTTTCAGACAGATGGAGCCAGCTATGAAAAAAACCCTCAGTAGTCCTTTTATTGAAGTGAATAAATATTGATATTGGCCTTGAGAGAGCACAATTGCCAGTGAATGCACTGTACACATAAACTGAAAGTATTCTTTTTCCTTTTTAAAACTTTGTCCAGAAAGTTTTTGCATTTTAATGATATGTTTTGGAATGACAAGTATACAGGAAAAGTAAACGTAGGTATCATGACCTTATTTTAAAACATTAGAGTATGCAACTTTGACACATGGGAACCATGACTACTTAGACTCAGCTTAAACATGAGTCTACAGACCCAGCCACTGGGGGAACCTCAAATTGTCACGGAACTCTAAATGCCATATAAGCAAGCGGTCAGTAAGTGCCCCTACCATTACATCACCAGTCAAGTACAAAAACACAGTCTCATATATTTTAGCTAATATTTACTCGTTTATGTTTATAAAGGCCAAAACTTCCAGTTTACATCAAATATTTGCCTTTATAGTTCATTTTAGTTAAATAAATCTGTCGTCTGACTTGTCTGACTTACACTTCAGCCCAGTCCCTGACTTTTGCACTGAGCTGCTTGATCACAACAGCACTAAACAAACACTCATGTAACCTAGTAACCATCCAGAGCAACACAGTGGACTAGCAGACTTGTGCATTACCCTGTCAGAGGGCCACTGCTGTTGTGAAATTGTGGGCTGTAGAAATGAAGAGTTCCAGCAAGATTAAAGAAGTCTGACAGAGAAAGGATTCCAACTGGGCACTCATGCAGATTCAACCCCAGTGGGGCGGACAGAAAGCTGAGCAGTATTCGGCGGGAGAATGGGATAGATTGTACAAATAATAATGTATATGCCATTTTCATAATTCACATCTCTGTGCCCCCTCAAACTGGTTGAGCTCTGGCCAACTTGCCAGATGAACTGTGGGAATCTTCTTTAACCCTTGTGCATTATGTGTAAAGTTCTATTCAGTGTGGTTGGGTACTGAGGGTGTGGCTGCTCTCTGTTTTTATTCTTGCCTTCGGCAGACTTTTTTTATTTACTCAGCGAGGGGAGTGTGAGTTCATTTTAGGGACTAGTACTTAGCCTTACCTGCTTCTCGTTGTCTCCCATTGGTCCTTACATTATAACAGGGTGTCACATGACCTCAGTGGAGTGTGTCTGTGTCCACATCTGTCCGTGGCTACTTGTTTTCCTTTTTAAAGGTCAGAAAGAAAGATCAGATATGATAGAAAATATTTTTAGGAAGACCCATGTGGCCACAGCTTCTGTGAAGACAGCCAGAGATGAGCTGTTGACAGGCAAGCCATCTAAGAGTGCACGCTTACCACAGTAACCAGTTAAAAGACACCATAGAAAGGCTGACTGCAGGATTTAGAGTTATCCAACGTGCTGCTCCACACCCTCTCTGGATGAGAAAATTATGGGATGCCCACTCTGGCTGAAATGACTGTTGTTCTTTTGGGTGACATCCAGCTTGTTTACATGACACATCCTCTGTAATTATGTTCATGTGCATTCAATCTAGCTGCATGCCAGTGTTGTCTATGTTTGATAGCATAATAACATCAATGTAATCATAAAGATAAGCTGACTGAGATGAGGGGGAGTAAAGGAGAGAAATCAAAGGAGAGAAAACAAAGACATGAGGTCCACAGATCAGAGGTAACGTCAGCATGAGAGCTGCAAGCCAAATGTGATTCACTCATATATACACACACACACACACACACACACACACACACACACACAAGCATACTTTCAGGGCCCGAGTACAGCAGAAATCCACAGCTCAAGGGTAAATAAGTGGCAGAGCTTGCCATTGTATATATGGATGCCAATATAATGCCCACCTAATAAAACTGGCTGTTTTAAAAGTGATATGTCAGATTCCTTTCCATCAATTTTCCTTTATTTAGCCATTTAATTTAGTTAATTTGTTTTCAAAATAAAAGCACAGTCTTTAAAACCCAAACTAACCCACTTGAAAACTAGACAGATCTTTTCCTCAACGCCACTGCCTTTGTAATTGCTTTTGTAGTGGCTTTAAAATTACTCATAACCATTATTGTGACTCATTGTTTGCTTTACCTTCATGCCAGCAATCATTTCAGAGGGCAGGGCATCAATATACACTGCCTGGCCAAAACAAAAGTCGCCACCAAAAAAAAGGTCACACACTAATATTTCGTTGGACCGCCTTTAGCTTTGATTACGGCACGCATTCGCTGTGGCATTGTTTCGATAAGCTTCTGCAATGTCACAAGATTTATTTCCATCCAGTGTTGCATTAATTTTTCACCAAGATCTTGCACTGATGATGGTAGAGTCTGACCACTGCAGAAAGCCTTCTCCAGCACATCCCAAAGATTCTCAATGGGGTTAAGGTCTGGACTCTGTGGTGGCCAATCCATGTGTGAAAATGATGTCTCATGCTCCCTGAACCACTCTTTCACAATTTGAGCCCGATGAATCCTGGCATTGTCATCTTGGAATATGTCCGTGCCATCAGGGAAGAAAAAATCCTTTGATGGAATAACCTGGTCATTCAGTATATTCAGGTAGTCAGCTGACCTCATTCTTTGAGCACATACTGTTGCTGAACCTAGACCTGACCTACTGCAGCAACCCCACATCATAGCACTGCCCCTACAGGCTTGTACAGTAGGCACTAGGCATGATGGGTGTGTCACTTCATCCAGTTGGTGACTTTTTTTTTGGCTGGGCAGTATATATATATATATATATATGTGTGTGTGTGTGTGTGTTTGTGTAT
>VUQH01008671.1:6630-20514 GCA_015106775.1 Etroplus canarensis
TTGTATTTTTTATTTTTATTTATTTTTTATTTTTTTTTTTTTTTTGGCCATTTACTTATAAACTTTATTTTTGTTACCATTGTCCAGGTGTGGCTGCAGTACCAGTGCTTGTGGGACATGCAAGCCGAAAACATTTACAACCGTCTCGGTGAAGACCTCACTAAGTGGCAGGCCCTGCTGGTCCAGATCCGCAAAGCCAGGGGGACATTTGACAATGCTGAAACTCGGAAAGAGTTTGGACCAGTTATAATCGACTATGGCAAGGTAGTCATGACTGGCAGTTTTAGGTGGTGTTATTATTGTTGTCTTTAAAACTAATACATAAAAAATTTAAGCTCTGCTTCTAGGTTTTTTAACAATGCAGAGAAGTAGGAATACTCATCACCATACATTATTTGTGCTAAATTTGGTTCTTGCAGTTATATTTTAAGCAGTCAAAACATTTTGTGCATCTGTGGGCTATGCATTAAATGCTCAAATTTGTTCCTGATAACAGGTCCAGTCTAAGGTGAACCTGAAGTATGACTCCTGGCACAAAGAAGTCCTCAGCAAGTTTGGTCAGATGCTGGGGCAAAACATGCAGGACTTCCACGCTCAGATTTCCAAGGTAATGCCTTGTTTCAGTTCTTACATTAATATAGTATTGATTCTTCAGAACAGTTGACACATAGATTGTTGTTCCTCACCAGTCCCGTCAAGATCTTGAACAGCATTCTGTGGACACGGCTAGCACCTCGGATGCTGTCAACTTCATAACGTATGTCCAGACTCTGAAACGCAAGATCAAACAGTTTGAGAAAAATGTGGATGTAAGTACTCTAAACCATGTTTTTTTTTTTTAAGTTTATCTAAATCTGTTAAATTGAAATATTTTCTAATGTTCTCCATCCTTTTTACCTGTAGTTGTTCCGTAATGGACAGCGTTTGCTGGAGAAGCAAAGATTCCAGTTCCCTCCTTCTTGGCTCTACATCGACAACATTGAAGGTGAATGGGGTGCATTCAGTGACATAATGAAGCGCAAGGACACCGCTATCCAGCAGCAGGTGGCCAACCTGCAGATGAAGATTGTCCAAGAGGACAAAGCTGTGGAAAACCGCACCACTGACTTGCTCAATGACTGGGAGAAGACCAAGCCAGTTGCTGTAAGAGAGATTTATTCATCTTAATGCATTTGAATTTCAGAATGCAGTGCATTTATTTCTTAATTCTAATTTTATTTCTTATTTTTAGATGCATGACTCAATGATACCTTACTGCTAACAGAACAGCAGATGAAGATGTTTGTTAAAGTGAGGGAATTTTATGAAATATCTGACGTGCTGTTAATGTCTTTACTGTCTCATCTGTCCCTTTAGGGCAACCTGCGTCCAGAAGAGGCCCTTCAGTCTCTGACCATTTACGAAGGCAACTTTGGTCGTCTGAAGGTTGAAAGGGAAAAGTGTGCCCGTGCCAAAGAGGCCCTGGAGCTCACTGACACTGGGCTGCTCAGTGGCAGTGAAGAGCGAGTGCAGGTCATGCCTGCACATATTTACATAAATATTTTTTCTTCCTGTATATTACTATTAAAATTTCTAACTAAACCAGTAACTGAACCTTTTCTTTGGACTCATTTCTGTCTTTGTGGTGACCTGTAGGTGGCTCTGGAGGAACTACATGATCTGAAAGAGGTGTGGTCTGAGCTGTCAAAGGTCTGGGAGCAGATTGACCAAATGAAAGAGCAGCCATGGGTTTCTGTACAGCCTCGCAAGGTAACAAAAGCACAGCTATCATTTAGATTATATCTTCATTGTGTTGTACTATATCGTCTTTGTCAAATACTTCATGGAATATAACTTCTTTTTCTTGTATATTTAGCTTCGTCAGAGCCTTGACGCGCTTCTGAACCAGCTGAAGAACTTCCAAGCAAGACTGAGGCAGTACGCTTCCTATGAGTATGTCCAGAGGCTGCTTAAGGGATACTTGAAGGTCAGGAATATAGTTTGGCACACTAATCACACATTTTAACTTCCATGAAAAATACAATGCATTTTAAATTCTCTGCTCTTGCCTTTTCACTCTAGGTTAACATGTTGGTGATTGAGCTTAAATCTGAGGCTCTGAAAGACCGCCACTGGAAGCAGCTGATGAAGCGCTTGCATGTAAATTGGGTCCTGTCAGAGCTGACTCTTGGACAGATTTGGGATGTGGATTTGCAGAAGAATGAGATGGTAGTGAAGGATGTTCTCCTGGTTGCCCAGGGAGAAATGGCTTTGGAGGAGTTCCTAAAACAGGTAAAGAGGGAGGATTCACAATAGAGGGGTGACTTATATTTGTCCATTGTTCAGTCTGCATAATTCTTAAAAAACTGTGCTTTGTAGAGCTTAAATTGTATGTCTTGGATTTTTTGTTCTTCAGATCCGGGAAGTGTGGAACTCATACGAGCTCGACCTGGTGAACTACCAGAACAAGTGTCGTCTGATTAGAGGCTGGGATGACCTCTTCAACAAGGTCAAAGAACACATCAACAGCGTGTCTGCAATGAAGTTGTCTCCTTACTACAAGGTAAAAAGAACTATAGGTTCGATTCATTAAGGCAGTAATTGTTTTCTAATATTTCAGTTGTTCAGAACAGCATCAATACTCTGCTTTTCTTCACTTTTTCTCGCAGGTGTTTGAGGAAGATGCCCTTAGTTGGGAAGACAAGCTGAATCGAATCATGGCTCTGTTTGATGTCTGGATTGATGTGCAACGTCGCTGGGTCTATCTGGAAGGCATCTTCACAGGCAGTGCTGACATCAAACATCTGCTGCCTGTAGAAACTCAGAGGTTCCAGAGGTAAGTGGAGGGCTCTTATTTTAACACTTTTGAAAGTCTTTCTAAGTGCTACTAATCATGTCAACATTTTAAGGATATCCTCATAAGTAATACAAGCAAATTTCAAGAATCGATACTTAATTCATCGCTGCACTCATGTTTTCTCCTAATTTACTATAGTAGCAATATCTTCTGCTATCTTCTACTGTAACCTGTCTCTTTGTCTTTTCCAGCATCAGCACTGAGTTTTTGGCGCTGATGAAGAAGGTGACAAAGTCTCCTTTGGTGATGGATGTCCTGAACATACAGGGAGTACAGAGGTCCCTGGAGCGACTGGCTGACCTTCTTGGAAAAATCCAGAAAGCCCTTGGAGAATACCTGGAGAGAGAAAGATCTTCATTCCCCAGGTATGAAGATGATACCGAGCAGCAACATGTATTCATTTGCATTTTCATTATTAAATTTAAAAATGAATGAGTGTCAGATATTTGGAATGTATTTGAAAGAATATTTGTTATTTATGCATTTATTAATAGCCTGGTTTGAGCCATAACTCTCTTGTTGACAGGTTCTACTTTGTGGGAGACGAGGACTTGCTTGAGATTATTGGCAACAGCAAGAATGTGGCCAAACTTCAGAAGCACTTCAAAAAGATGTTTGCTGGGGTCTCCAGCATCCTCCTCAATGAAGACAACACTGAGGTGCTGGGAATCTCCTCCCGTGAGGGTGAGGAGATTCTCTACAAGACACCAGTCTCCATCACAGAGCACCCGAAGATAAATGAGTGGCTGACACTGGTGGAGAAGGAGATGAGGGTCACCCTGGCTAAGCTGCTGGCAGAATCTGTCACAGAGGTCACCGCTTTCAACAAGGGCACTGCCATTGACCTGAGTCAGTACATCAGCTGGATTGATCGTTACCAGGTTGGGACTGAAAGAAATAATTCCACACTCAATTAATTATGAGACACTTGAAATCTGGAACTGCGTTAATTTCACCATATCTTTATTCTCACTTCGCAGGCACAACTAGTGGTCCTCTCCACCCAGATTGCATGGTCTGAGAACATTGAGTCTGCCTTGACCACCATCTCTGGTAGTGGGGACATGACACCCATGCAGGGAGTGCTGTCAAACGTGGAGGCCACCCTCAATGTGCTGGCTGACACTGTGCTGATGGAGCAGCCTCCACTCCGTAGGAGGAAACTGGAGCACTTGGTTAGATTGGATTTTTTTATATCCAAGTATTTTTTATTATATTTCGGACAGACAATTTTGCCACCCCGTCCCTCCCTAAGATACCAGACCTTACAAGTGTTATTGTTAAAGATTGAATTTTTTTAAGAAGTCTGTTTCTGGATGTATGTTGTTTGAAAGCTGCTTGAAACGCATGTTGTTCTCCTTTCTTAGATCACAGAGCTGGTGCACCAGCGTGATGTGACCAGGACGCTAATCAAGAACAAGATCGACAACCCCAAGTCTTTTGAGTGGCTCAGCCAGATGCGCTTCTACTTTGATCCCAAGCAGACAGATGTCCTGCAACAGCTGTCCATTCAGATGGCCAATGCCAAGTTCAACTATGGCTTTGAGTATCTTGGTGTCCAGGACAAGCTTGTCCAGACCCCACTGACTGATCGCTGCTATCTCACCATGACTCAGGCTCTGGAGGCTCGTCTTGGTGGATCGCCATTTGGTATGGAACTAGATATATATTTTTTAATACCATAAAAGGAAAAAATTTTGCTCAGACATTACAGCGTAATGTGAGAAAAACCCACCAAACTTGTCTGAATTTTTCCTTCATCTAGGTCCTGCTGGCACAGGGAAGACTGAATCAGTGAAAGCCCTTGGGCACCAGCTTGGGCGCTTTGTCCTGGTCTTCAACTGTGATGAGACTTTTGACTTCCAGGTGCATGACTATATTTATCTTTTTAGTTCCTAAGCTATTTTATAAGAATACACTAACACAGATCAGAAATGAAACACTATTTGTTCTCTTATTGATTGATAATTCTTTCTTTCTTCCTTCTTTCCCATCTTTCTCTAGGCCATGGGGCGTATCTTCGTGGGTCTATGCCAGGTAGGGGCCTGGGGCTGCTTCGATGAGTTCAACCGTCTGGAAGAGAGAATGCTGTCTGCTGTCTCCCAGCAGGTCCAGTACATCCAGGTCGCCTTGAGGGAGCACAGCAACCCCAACAGAGATAGAAGTAGGTTTAATATTTGTGGGAAGTCATGCATCATATGTAAAAAGACCGTTCTTTTTAAAGTAATTGTCAGGCACTTGGGACAACAAAAAATTGTACAGCTTTATAAAGGTTTTACAAGCAAAATCATGTCCAGCTGCACACTGAGGCTGGAAAGTAAAACAATTTTTTGTCTAATAAAGTACCACACAGCAAACTCTTAGAATGGCAATATGTCAAGATACAAATGTTTAACGCTTGTGCTGTTTTTAGATCAAAAATATGCCAGTATATTAACCACCAATCATTAAGTTGTACAGGTGGACTACGTTGTAAATAAGCCCTTGTTTATCACCCTTGTAGGTGTACCTGTCACTACAGAGCTTCTGAACAAGCAGGTGAAGGTGAGCCCAGATATGGCCATCTTCATCACCATGAACCCTGGCTATGCTGGCCGTTCCAACCTGCCCGACAACTTGAAGAAGCTGTTCCGTAGCTTGGCCATGACCAAGCCTGACCGCCAGCTCATTGCACAGGTCATGCTCTACTCTCAAGGTTTCCGAACAGCTGAGATACTCGCCAAGAAGATTGTACCCTTCTTCAAGTATGTACTCTTTTGTTTCGGTTTTTTCCATAACTTTGAGAGGATTTTAAGTTGTTGTTCTCCTCTGACTTAATCTCATCTCTCTTTGAAGACTGTGTGATGAGCAGCTGTCATCCCAGAGCCATTATGATTTCGGTCTTCGAGCACTGAAGAGTGTGTTGATCAGTGCCGGCAACGTCAAGCGTGAGCGCATCCAGAAAATCAAAAGGGAGAAGCTTGAGCGTGGAGAGGATGTTGATGAGAATGACATCGCTGAGAACCTTCCTGAACAGGAGGTATAAAAACTATAGACCCTTGGCATTCGAGGTCAACTTTATTTAGCACAGGGTTGTGGCAGTTCAGGGAAATTTGTTTTAGAAAATATGTCTTAGTCTGTCCTTTACTTTAGATCCTGATCCAGAGTGTGTGTGAGACCATGGTTCCCAAGCTGGTGGCAGAAGACATCCCACTACTGTTCAGCCTGCTGTCAGATGTCTTCCCTGGAGTTCAGTACCTGCGGGGAGAGATGACTGCTCTCAGGGAGGAGCTGAAGAAGGTCTGCGCAGAGATGTATCTCACCTACGGAGACGGTGACGATGTGGGCAGCATGTGGGTAGAGAAGGTATAAAGCTACGTGAAGTTGATGTATTCAGCAGGCTTAGAAGATTTAGCAGTATTCAAGATACACACATGCTGAGTTCTAAAACTTGGTCATTCAACCTCTTCCAGGTGCTTCAACTGTACCAGATCACACAGATCAACCACGGTCTGATGATGGTGGGCCCTTCGGGAAGTGGAAAGACCATGGCATGGAGGGTGCTGCTCAAGGCCCTGGAAAGGCTGGAGGGTGTTGAAGGTGTGGCCCACATTATCGATCCCAAGGCCATCAGCAAGGACCACCTGTATGGAACCCTGGATCCCAATACTCGTGAATGGACTGATGGCTTGTTTACACACATCCTCAGAAAGTAAGTTCTTTAATGTTTATGAATAATTATACGCCTACAAAGCCAATTTTCTTCCTGGAAGGTAGGGCTATTTTTGAATATATTTCTAAAATTTTCAATTTCAGGATCATTGACAACGTCCGAGGTGAACTACAGAAGCGCCAGTGGATCATCTTTGATGGTGATGTTGACCCAGAGTGGGTTGAAAATCTTAACTCTGTCCTAGATGACAACAAACTGCTCACCCTGCCCAATGGAGAGCGTCTCAGCTTGCCACCAAATGTAAGAGCACAGCACTTCAGACACAGATGTCTTTTTTTACTTAATACAGTCTGGGCTGGTGGAAACACGTTTGTATTCAACCTAAGTTATTTTCTTTTCATCCAGGTGCGTGTGATGTTTGAAGTCCAGGACCTGAAGTATGCCACCCTAGCCACTGTGTCTCGCTGTGGTATGGTCTGGTTCAGTGAGGATGTCCTCAGCACCGACATGATCTTCAACAACTTCCTGGCACGTATTCGTAGCATCCCACTGGACGAAGGAGAGGATGAAGCTCAGCGCAAAAGGAAGGGCACAGAGGATGAGGAGGAGGCTGCATCACCAATGTTGCAGGTAAATCTAGGGAAGAAATCATGCTGTATATAAAACAAAAGACTAGTAAAGCATTTCTTTAATGCTGTCCGTACTGTTTGCTTTGAACTAGATCCAGAGAGATGCTGCAGGAATCCTTCAGCCATACTTTACCTCCACAGGCCTTGTGATCAAGGCCTTGGAGCATGCCTCTAAGATGGAACACATTATGGACTTCACCCGCATGCGCTGTTTGGGCTCACTGTTCTCAATGCTGCACCAGGCCTGCCGTAATGTGGCTCTGTACAACAACAACCACCCTGACTTCCCCATGCCCATTGATCAGCTGGAGAGATACATGCAGGTACTTTTGAACATTCTGTAAAACTGAAAAAGCATATACCGTATATATTCAGTTGTTGCATCAGCATAATTCATTTTATGGCTTTTCTCTGCAGCGGTATTTGATCTACGCTGTGCTCTGGTCCTTCTCTGGTGATGGAAGGTTGAAGATGAGGGCAGAACTTGGAGAATACATCCGTCGTATCACCACTGTGCCACTACCCTCTGCTCCCAATGTCCCCATCATTGACTATGAGGTACAGCCTTTCTTTTTTCAAGAGTTGTTATTGTTATTGATTCTGTGTATATACACAGTTATGTTCTTCAGATTAGTCGTTATGTTTGTTGATTTGTGTTTAGGTGTGCATCTCTGGTGAGTGGCAGTCCTGGCAAGGCAAGGTGCCCCAGATTGAAGTGGAGACCCACAAGGTGGCATCCCCAGATGTTGTGGTTCCTACCCTGGATACTGTTCGCCATGAAGCTTTGCTTTACACATGGCTGGCAGAGCACAAGCCGTTGGTGCTGTGTGGCCCACCTGGCTCTGGAAAGACCATGACCCTGTTCAGTGCCCTCAGGGCTTTGCCTGATATGGAGGTACTGATCTGAAATCATTTTACATTAATTATGATTGCTTAAAGATTAGCCAGTCACTCATGATGTGATGTTGAGATTATTACTGTAACTGAGTTTATTGTTTGCCATCAGCATTTAAATTTCAATGTATCAGTGTATCTGATTGCCAAATTTCTACTACTGCTTTCTACCAGGTTGTTGGTCTGAACTTCTCCAGTGCCACCACCCCAGAACTTCTGCTGAAGACCTTTGACCACTACTGCGAGTACCGCCGGACTCCAAATGGTGTGGTCCTTGCCCCTGTCCAGCTGGGCAAATGGCTGGTGTTGTTCTGTGATGAGATCAATCTGCCAGACATGGACAAGTATGGCACACAGAGAGTTATCTCTTTCCTCAGACAGGTATGACAAACACTACACTTAGCCTCTTTAAGTTCATGACGTTAAGCCATAGCAGTATCAAATGTGGTACCTTAATTGTCTTTGCAGATGGTGGAACATGGAGGCTTCTACCGCACCTCAGACCAGACTTGGGTCAAACTGGAGAGGATTCAGTTTGTTGGAGCCTGTAATCCTCCTACTGACCCTGGCAGAAAACCTCTCACACACAGGTACAACACTCAGACCCTACACCTGATTGGAACAGTACATTATTTAATACAATTTTTAATGAAAAGCAAATTTAAAGTTGTAAATGGGGAAAAAAAATTAGACACTGCATATGGCAAGTACTGACAGTCATCATGTTATGTGCTCATTCTAGGTTCCTCCGTCACGTTCCTGTGGTATATGTGGACTACCCAGGCCCAGCCTCTCTCACCCAGATTTATGGAACCTTCAATCGTGCCATGCTGCGTCTTATCCCCTCTCTACGAACCTATGCTGAACCTCTTACAGCTGCAATGGTTGAGTTTTACACCATGTCTCAGGTAAAGAAGAGGACTACATTTCTTTTAAGAAAGATAAATATGTATGTTTTATACATGTATTACTAATTTTGCTTCTATATTTCATTTCAATCTCTTGTCCCACTATAGGAGCGGTTTACCCAGGACACACAACCCCACTACATCTACTCTCCCAGAGAGATGACCCGCTGGGTAAGAGGCATCTTCGAGGCCCTGCGACCACTTGAGACTCTGCCTGTTGAGGGGCTCATTCGCATCTGGGCCCACGAGGCTCTGCGTCTCTTCCAGGATAGGTGGGTGTTCATTTTTGTGAGGCTGAACTTGATAACTTGCTGTGTTAACTATAAAGTGTAATGATTTTGAAAAGTGATCATATCTGATTGGGTTATGCAGGCTTGTAGGTGATGAAGAGAGAAGGTGGACAGATGAAAACATTGACATGGTTGCTCTCAAACACTTCCCCAACATTGATAAGGAGAAGGCTCTTAACAGGCCTATCCTCTACAGTAACTGGCTCTCCAAGGTACATTAGAAATATGTTGACCAAACTCTGATTCTGCTTGCATTATATTTCTAATTTTTAAGAAATTATTTCAAGTCATTATCAGCTTAAATTTCATTTGCACTGACTTATTTTGGTCAATGCAGGACTACATCCCAGTGGAACAGGAGGAACTGAGAGACTATGTGAAGGCCCGTCTAAAGGTCTTCTATGAGGAGGAGCTGGATGTCCCTCTGGTGCTCTTTAATGAGGTGTTGGATCACGTTCTCCGAATTGACCGGTGAGTGACAGCACCCGAGCTGTTTCTTTTCATTCTTTTTTTTTTTAAACTATTAAAATTACAGAAATCAAATTTGTTTTGGAGTACATTTAAAAAAAATTGTGTCTTTTGGTAGAATCTTCCGTCAGCCTCAGGGACATCTGCTCTTAATTGGTGTGAGTGGAGCAGGAAAGACCACTCTTTCCCGCTTTGTAGCCTGGATGAACGGATTAAGTGTCTACCAGATTAAGGTTGGTACTGTAAATGTTAAGATGGTGTAGAGTCATATTAATACACTCCCCTGTCTGTGTATTGATTGAATGTGTGTTTTCAGGTACACAGGAAATATACTGGGGAGGACTTTGATGAAGACCTCCGTACTGTGCTGCGTCGCTCAGGTTGCAAGAACGAGAAGATCGCCTTCATCATGGACGAGTCCAACGTGCTGGATTCAGGTTTTCTTGAGAGAATGAACACTCTGCTGGCCAACGGCGAGGTAACTCGCAGCCATTATAGTCTGTTATACACCATCAGTTTATCTTTGTGGTTCTTTGTAGTCATTTTAATACAAAATGACAACACTGCCTTTAGCTTTCTGATATACTGATTATTTTTTGGTTGTGTGTCCATCATTTTCTGGCTCTTGTTGTGTTAATATTATCCTGCTTTTGTAGGTTCCTGGCTTGTTTGAGGGAGACGAGTATGCCACTCTGATGACCCAGTGTAAGGAGGGAGCCCAGAAAGAGGGTCTGATGCTCGACACTCATGAGGAGCTGTATAAGTGGTTCACCAGCCAGGTTATCAGAAACCTCCATGTGGTTTTCACCATGAACCCATCATCAGAGGGCCTGAAGGACAGGGCTGCCACATCTCCTGCCCTTTTCAACAGGTATAGAGACTTAAAGTAGATAATTGTATTGTATGAAGAAAAAGGAAACTGCACTGTGTTTCTGTGTTCACTGAAAAATTTCTTCTGTGTCAGGTGTGTGTTGAACTGGTTTGGAGACTGGTCCACAGAGGCTCTTTATCAGGTGGGTAAGGAGTTCACCAGCAAGATGGATCTGGAGAAGCCCAACTACAAGGTGCCGGACTACATGCCCATTGTCTATGACAAACTGCCCCAGCCACCATCTCACCGAGAGGCTATTGTCAATGGCTGTGTGTTTGTACATCAGACACTTCACCAGGTAGGGATGTTTTCAGTGATTGCTAAAAGGTAGCAGTGGGAAATTGGCAAAATTCTTAAGTTAATGTAACATTTGCTGATGCATATTAAACATGCATAAGTAATATTTGTTAACAAATCTTTCAGGCTAACAACCGTTTGGCCAAGCGTGGTGGTCACACAATGGCCATTACTCCTCGCCACTACCTTGACTTCATCAATCAGTATGCCAACCTGTTCAATGAGAAACGCAGTGAGTTGGAGGAGCAGCAGATGCACCTCAACGTCGGTCTTCGTAAGATCAAGGAAACTGTGGATCAGGTAAAGTAGTCTTTTATTTCTGTACTAAATTTTATGTGCATCGGAGCCTCAGCATAAAGCCATCAGGTTAGTTTGCCAGTAACATTGTCAGTTTGTTTGAACTCCTTGTATGCCTCCTCTTCAAGGTGGAGGAACTTCGTCGTGACCTAAGAATTAAGAGCCAGGAGTTGGAGGCAAAGAATGCTGCTGCCAATGACAAACTGAAGAAGATGGTGAAAGACCAGCAGGAGGCTGAGAAGAAAAAGGTAGGAAGGCAGAAATTTAACATTAGTCAAGAAATGACCTTACTTTTCTCATCTTTTTTGGTCCCTTAGCCCTTACACAAGTGTTGTGAGTTTAAATTTGCCTACACTTAATACTGTTATTACTGTCATTCCAGGTGATGAGCCAGGAGATTCAGGAAGCTGTGTACAAGCAGCAGGAGGTGATTAAAGACAAACAGCTGAGGGTCAAGCAGGATTTGGACCAGGTGGAGCCAGCTGTTATTGAGGCTCAGAATGGTACAGTGGTTCTTTACTTGTCCTTGTCTTTATTAGGGGTGCTCATTCATTCATTTGTTGTAAAACCAGCACAGCAGTTTGGCTTGCAGTGTAGCAGCACTTTACACTTGTATTATTACGCACACTTCCAGTTAACAGCTTGATTTCTGCTTACATCCTCCCTTCATCACTGCCCCTTCCCTTGTCATGAATCCTCATTCTTGTTCACCTGATGTTGATAGCTGTTAAGTCCATTAAGAAACAGCACCTGGTGGAGGTGCGTTCCATGGCCAATCCACCTGCGGCTGTGAAACTGGCTCTGGAGTCCATTTGCTTGCTCCTGGGAGAGAGCACAACTGACTGGAAGCAGATCCGCTCAATCATCATGAGGGAGAACTTCATCCCCACCATTGTTAACTTCTCTGCTGAAGAGATCAGGTGAAATAAACTGAATCTATTTTACAATTGTTTACTAAAAATTTCCTCCCCTCTCTCTTTGTCTCTCTCCCTCTCTCCCCCTCTCCCTCCCCAACTTTTTCTGTCTTTACCCCCATACTTGTTTCCTAATTCTTCCCACTTCTTCCCCTGAACACTATTATCTATTTCTTTGAAACACATTCATCCTTCCACTTAACTAGCGGTGAGTTCTATTAAGCGGCAGCACCTAGTAGAAGTACGGGCTATGACCAACCCCCCAGCTGCAGTCAAACTGGCCCTGGAGTCTATCTGCCTTATGCTGGGCGAGGAGACCAATGACTGGAAAAAAATCAGACAAGTTATTATCAGGGATAATTTCATCAGCAGCATAGTCAACTTTTCCTCTGAGGAAATGAGGTATCTGTGTCAGAAAGTGTTGTTTTTGTCTAATGAACACACAAATGTGATTCAATCAGTACAAATGGCAGCTGTGATTAGTGCTCAATTTTAATCTATTGGAACGAAGTGTAATCAGCTGGTTTTAAATCTAAGAATAAGCTGTTGATAAAATTCACTGTGCTTGAGATTTCCTTCAGTTTAGTTGGTGGAGATTTTTCCTGTTTGCAGCTCCAAACCCAATTAAAATAATCCTGTATTCCATTCCAAAAAAATCAGTTTAATTTCCTATGATTAATAATCATTTAGACATACTTCAAATTAAATTATGGGGCTGTATAGAGTGCAAATGTATTCTAACTTCTTTGACTATTTCTACTATATCCAGTGACTCCATCCGAGAGAAGATGAAGAAGAACTACCTCTCCAACCCAAGCTACAACTATGACCAAGTCAACAGGGCATCACTGGCTTGTGGACCTATGGTGAAATGGGCGATTGCTCAGGTAGGAAAGCCTAAACAACATGAGAATAAAGACTGTAACTAGGAAATGAGAATGCCTCTCTAATGTACACTCCCTAAACTCCTCTAGCTTAATTATGCTGACATGCTGAAACGAGTGGAGCCTCTGCGTAATGAACTGCAGAAGCTTGAGGATGATGCCACGGACAATAAGACAAAGGCAGAAGAGGTAGAGCAGATGATCAGAGACTTGGAAGCTAGCATTGCTCGGTACAAGGAGGAGTACGCTGTCCTCATCTCAGAGGCCCAGGCCATCAAGGCTGATCTGGCAGCAGTTGAAGCTAAGGTAACTGTCCATCAAATAAAACATGTCTGGTTCTCTTCAGATTAGCCTCTCATCAGTTCTGGACTAAACCGAAGGTTCTTGAATACATTTTCTCATCTATTGTGCTCTACACTCTCAGGTGAATCGTAGCACAGCCCTGTTGAAGAGTCTGTCAGCAGAGAGAGAGCGCTGGGAGAAGACTAGTGAAACTTTCAAGAACCAGATGTCCACCATCGCTGGAGACTGCCTGCTTTCTGCAGCATTCATTACATATGCTGGCTACTTTGAACAGCAGATGAGGCAGAACTTGTTCACTACATGGTCTCATCACCTGCAGCAGGCCAACATTCAGGTATTTCAAACTACAGTCCACATGTCCATACCTAAAAATCTCAGTCTCATCGTTATTAGTTATACATATTTAGTATGCATGTGGCTCAGCACAACAAACTAAACAAAAATCAAAGTATTGTTGATAGAATATAGTTGATTTAAGATTTGATTAAAGATTAGGGGTGCTTCACATCACTCTACACCACACTTCACGGCCCTTGGGTATTTTTCTTTTTACCTTCTCTAGTGTCTTCTATAGCCCATTTTAGGGGTAACCATTTATGCACACGCTGTTTTTTTTTTTTTTTTAATTAATTTTCTTGGAC
>VUQH01008671.1:20534-49513 GCA_015106775.1 Etroplus canarensis
CCCTTTTTTTTTCTCTCTTTTTTTTTTTTTTTTTTAATTAAATCTGATGCCAGAGTACATTATTCTGAACTCTTACTGACTTAATTTTTTCCCCCAGTTCCGCACAGATATTGCTAGAACTGAATACCTGTCCAACGCAGATGAGAGACTCCGCTGGCAAGCGAACTCTCTCCCAGCTGATGACCTCTGTACTGAAAATGCCATCATGCTTAAACGGTTCAACAGGTTCGGGAACCATAAGTTTTCCTTTAAACATTTTAGGCGTTTGTATGGCCCTTAAATTGAATTTAACTTCTTCCTCAATGTCATTGCCATTTCAGGTACCCACTTATTATTGATCCATCAGGCCAAGCCACAGAATTCATTATGAATGAGTACAAAGATCGCAAGATCACAAGAACCAGCTTCCTGGATGACGCCTTTAGGAAGAACCTGGAGAGTGCTCTGCGTTTTGGAAATCCACTGCTGGTTCAAGTAAGAGCTACTAATTCCCACTGCCATTATTTTTTTGTGTGCCAGCTACTTAGTAATTGTCTGTTGTTCTCATATTTATCAAGGACTTGTTTGTTGATAGTTGATTTAAAAAAAAAACAAAAAAACACTCAAATTGCTGGTTAAATTTGCATATTATTTTCCTCCCAAGGATGTAGAAAGCTACGACCCTATCCTAAACCCAGTGCTAAACAGAGAGGTCCGCAGGACTGGAGGGCGTGTCCTCATCACCCTCGGAGACCAGGACATTGATCTGTCACCTTCATTCGTCATCTTCCTTTCCACACGAGACCCAACGGTATGGACATGCTTTATTTTTTAAATGTTAATCAACTAACACACTGCTCTCTATTTTTCATTTAAAAACTTGTACAAAGAAGTTGATTTGTATTGCATGGTGTCTCTTGTGTCTGCAGGTCGAGTTCCCACCAGACTTGTGCTCTCGTGTTACATTTGTCAACTTCACTGTGACACGCAGCAGTCTTCAAAGTCAGTGTCTGAACGAAGTCCTAAAGGCTGAGAGACCCGACGTGGATGAAAAACGCTCTGACCTCCTCAAACTGCAGGGTAAAACATAAACAGTCAAAGCTGGTGGCAAACTGATGAGGCACAGGTGGTGGAAAAAGAGGTCAATGAAATCCACGACTCCCATGTTTTGTTTTGTTTTGTTTTTTTAAGGTGAGTTCCAGCTGCGTCTTCGTCAGCTGGAAAAATCTCTGCTGCAGGCCCTCAATGAGGTTAAGGGCCGCATCCTTGATGATGACACCATCATCACCACACTGGAGAATCTGAAGAAGGAAGCAGCTGAGGTGACCAGGAAGGTGGAAGAGACTGATATCGTCATGGCTGAGGTGGAGGCGGTGTCACAGCAATACCTGTCTCTGTCCTCTGCCTGCAGCAGCATCTATTTCACCATGGAAGCTCTCAACCAGGTCTGATCACATCTCACTTGTTTTTTACACTAGTACTTTTTTGGTTGTTGTGGGTGCAGTTATTTTTAAGCTCAAATTTGTTCTAGCATTGATCAGCAAGCACAATTGCATCCATGATATGTGTTATCGAATGTAATATTTTGATTTTTTTAATATGATTAGTACTGCAGGAAGACTGAACAAATGTTGTCCTTTCAGATGCACTTCCTCTATCAGTACTCTCTTCACTTCTTCTTGGACACATACCACACAGTGCTGTATGAGAACCCCAACCTCAAGAACATTAGTGACCATTCACAGAGACTTGCTTTCATCACTAAGGATCTCTTCCAGGTTTGAAACATAATTTTCATAAATAAGGCTGTGAGTTGTTTGTTTGTTTGTTTTTTTTTACATGATTGTAATAGATGTGCTTATGTGTCTCGTTAGGTGGCATTTAACAGAGTAGCCAGAGGTATGCTGCACCAGGACCACATTACTTTTGCCATGCTGCTGGCTAAGATCAGCCTGAAGGGCATGACCAAGTAAGACACCTGTGTTGCACTGATGGACCACCAGCAGTGGTGTTCTGTAAAGCACAGTCACTTAGTATCTCCTTTTCTCCAGTGAGCCATCATATGATACGGAGTTCCAGCACTTTCTGCGTGGTAAAGAGATTGTCCTGACAGGCACATCACTGCCCAAGGTAAAGGGTCTGACTGCTGAGCAGTGTGAGGCCATGGTCCGACTCAGCCGCCTTCCAGCATTCAAAGACTTGGTTGAAAAAGTCGAGGCTGATGAGGTGAGTGCTGACAGATGCTGTTTATTGATTTTGACTTGTATAAACGATTTGTTTAATCATTTGTTTTGTTTGTCACTTCAGCAATTCTTCATGTGGCTTGAGAGCAACACTCCAGAGCTGGCTGTTCCATACCTGTGGTCAGAGGAGAAGCAGTCCAGTGAGTATATTGGTTTGCAAATTGTGTACAAACAAAAAGGCCGAGCAAAAACATGCACACCTGCCTAATATCATTTTGGTCCCCCTTATGCTGCTCCACGTGCATCAGTGAGCCTTAGTTGCCCATGGCCCTGCTGCCACTTCACCACTGTTCCCTCTTTGGACCACTTTTGATAGATTCTGACCACTGCAGACCAGGAACACCCCACAAATGCTGCAGTTTTGGAAATGCTCTGACCCAGTTGTTTAGCCAACACAGCCTTGTCAAACTCAATGAACTCGTTAGACTCGCTTCTAACACATCAGTATTGAGAACAAACTGTTCACTTGTTGTCAAATGTATCCCACCCACTAACAGGTGCCATGATGAAGAGACCTATAAGAGTTATTCACTTCACCTGTCAACAGTCATAATGTTGTACCTAATTGGTGTCGTTAATATACATACTGTGATCCGTCCATTACATGTTCAGCTACCATTGGCCAAGCTGTGCACCAGATGCTGCTGATTCAGGCCTTCCGTCCCGACCGTCTCCTGGCCATGTCACACATTTTTGTGTCGAAAGTGCTGGGAGAGACCTTTATGAACATCATTGAGCAGCCTCTCGACCTGGCTAATATTGTAGACAGTGAGGTAATTACGATCACTCTCACTTCAGCAAGCTTCCCATTGTCACTGTTTTACATTAAGTTGACATTCCTCTTCTTGTGTCTGTAGGTGAAGCCCAGCACTCCAGTGTTGATGTGTTCTGTACCAGGTTATGATGCCAGTGGGCTGGTCAGAGATCTGGCTGCAGAGCAGAACAAGCAAATCACCTCAATTTCTATTGGTAAGAGGGAAATAAACTAACTCTTGGTTTAGCAGTGATGTAAACCAAGTCTAAATTGCAAGTTTTTAAGGATATTGTAATTAATTGCATACCCACTCTGTCCACAGGTTCTGCTGAAGGTTTCAATAAGGCTGACAGAGACATCAACACTGCTGTCAAGTCTGGCAGGTGACTGATGCCGTTTGAGAGAATGCACAACTTGATTTGTTATGGTATCCTGACTATTCTTTGTCTTGCAGGTGGGTGATGTTGGAGAACGTCCACCTGGCCCCCGGCTGGCTTATGCAGCTGGAGAAAAAGCTTCACTCTATGCAGCCTCATGCTAGCTTCAGGCTTTTCCTCACAATGGAGATCAACCCCAAGGTATAATATGTCATTCATTTGACTATTTTCAGCATCTAAAAACAGTGGTTGAAACTTCTATGGATTAATTCTCCCTTTTAGTCCCATCATTCCTGTTTTTCTGACTACTGAAATTTCCCGCCAGGTACCAGTGAATCTGCTTCGTGCTGGTCGTATCTTTGTGTTTGAGCCTCCTCCTGGTGTCAAGGCCAACATGCTGAGAACCTTCAGCAGCATCCCTGTTGCTCGCATGTGCAAGGTTATAATACACAAACATGCACCACAAATATTGATGTAAACCATCAATGCGGTCCAAACATTAGCTGTATAAATAATTTTTCCCATGAATGTACAGGCCCCCAATGAACGTGCACGTCTCTACTTCCTGCTGGCTTGGTTCCATGCAGTCATCCAGGAGCGTCTGCGTTATGCACCACTGGGCTGGTCCAAGAAATACGAGTTTGGCGAGTCTGACCTCCGCTCTGCTTGTGACACAGTTGACACCTGGCTGGACGACACTGCTAAGGTTGGTGAAAAACCACTTTACTTTAAATATGTTCTGTTTTGTGTATCAACAACTCCTTGCAGCTGCTACCTTTATCCTAAATCCATCAAATAATAAATACTTTTGGGCTTTCAAAGGGGGAGTTCAAAATTTGACCCACTTAATTTTTACACACACACACAGGGCCGTCAGAACATTGCTCCAGACAAGATCCCCTGGGCGGCTCTGCAAACCTTGATGGCCCAGTCCATCTATGGAGGCCGCATTGACAATGAGTTTGACCAGCGGTTGCTCATCACCTTCCTGGAACGCATCTTCACGAAGGGAAGCTTCGACAGCGAGTTCAAACTGGCTCACAAAGTTGACGGACACAAGGACATCAAGATGCCCGATGGCATTCGGTCAGTATTGTTTGGGTTTGAGCCTTTGCTGTTCCCTGAAGGATGTTCTGACTGTTTGACGCTTTTAATTTGTTACAGACGTGAGGAGTTCATGCACTGGGTGGAGATGCTTCCTGACACTCAGACACCTTCTTGGCTTGGATTACCTAGCAATGCTGAAAAGGTCCTGCTCACCACCCAGGGTATGTCACAGCTTGTCACCTTGCTTATCTCTTGAGTATCTGTATGTTTTCTCATAGTTACTGAACTGCCATCTTCAGTTGTCTTTTTCCATTTATGCTCCATCAGTTCAGATGACATATTCTTAAAGGCTAGATCATTAACCATCTCTCTCTCTATTCTAGTGCCTTAACTCGTACTTTGGCAGGGTGTTGCTGTGCAATGAGAGGTCGAGATCTGATAATTTTATATCTACTTGAGGCAAAACGCTATGGGCCTGGTAGCAAAGGACCTGTCAAAGGCCTTCCTTCTGCTCATCCCTCATGTTTCCATCAGTTCTCTTCCCCTCACTACCAGTTAGTTTTCTGTGATTTCACAAGCAGGCCTTAGTTGCAGCTTTCTATAATGTAGCAGTACAGTGCAGCTTACCTGTAGTCATAGCTATTGTACTTCTAGAGGCATTCTTTCCAAAGGATGGGTGTGTGTCTCCTCACCCTCCAGCAGCTGTATTTCACAGCCATCATGTCGCTTTGCTAAGAC
Organism: Etroplus canarensis; assembly: GCA_015106775.1. Lineage (NCBI taxonomy): Eukaryota > Metazoa > Chordata > Actinopteri > Cichliformes > Cichlidae > Etroplus > Etroplus canarensis. The sequence goes on from VUQH01008671.1 coordinate 25,673, forward strand.
TTTATCCCTGTCCCACCCTCTGATTAGGACTTCAAACATCCAAACACTCCTGCTTCCCATCCCTTATGTACCCCTTGGCCCACTTGCTGCACGTTCCCCTTCCTTCATCGTCACTTCTACTTTCTTCCTCAAAACCTGCCACTTTTTGTTGGTTACAGTTATTGCTTTTACAGATCCAGTCAGTCAGGAATGTGGATCATTATTCACTCAACAGCTTTGTTTAATGTTACATTTGTTGGAGATATTGCCTGAAGCCTTGCGTGTTTTGTGTGACCCAGGGTAGTCCTTATTTGTCTGTCTGTCACAGCTCCTTTTTTTCTTTTTTGATAAACCAAACCCTTTATGAACACATCCTCGAGGTAAGCTTTTTATTTGTTCCGTGATTAATTTCTTCTCCCTCCCTACATCCCACCATGGCTTTGTCTTCCACCTCCCTCTCTGCCCAATCACTCCCTCTGCTGGGCTGCGCAGGCACTGACATGATTGGTAAGATGCTGAAAATGCAGATGTTGGAGGATGAGGATGACCTTGCCTACGAGACTGAGAAGAAAGAGCGCACTTCATCCACATCCGATGCCCAGCCAGCCTGGATGAGGACCCTCCACACCACCGCCTGCAACTGGCTGCAGCTCATGCCACAAACAGTCAATCCTCTCAAACGCACAGTGGAGAACATCAAGGTAATGGGAGAGAATAGAGGAAAGGTGGCTGGCAGACTTTTTAGGATGCGCCTTAAATATCCTCACCTTATTTATCACTGTAAGGATTTACTGCACTGAAAAGTCGATCAGCTGTGCTGTTATTAAACTTTTTGTCTGAGTTGTGAGGTAAACACATAAAATAGATTTTTTGGGAGGGAAGCCCAAGTTTGAATTTCAGTAGATGAATGTTTTTTTTCCCTCGGTGTGATTGAGGCATCTGTTTGGTTTTTGGTCTTTAATAATGTCTTTGTTTAAACACCAGGACCCCCTGTTCAGGTTCTTTGAACGTGAGGTGAAAATGGGAGGCAAGATGCTTCAGGAGGTCCGTCAGGATCTGTCTGATGTGGTTCATGTGTGTGAGGGCAAGAAGAAGCAGACAAACTACCTGCGGACACTCATCAGTGACCTCGTCAAAGGTTTTTCTCTCAGATTTGTTAACGTTCTTTTATGAATGGGCTTATTTGTTTGAATACTGTGAATTTCAATGGTGTTCATCCGTCTGCCTGTGCAGGAATCCTCCCTCGCAGCTGGTGTCGGTACACTGTCCCAGCCTCCATGACTGTAATCCAGTGGGTGGCAGACTTCAGTGAGCGTATCAAACAGCTGCAGCAGATCTCTCAAGCAGCTGCCAGCGGGGGTGCAAAGGAACTGAAGGTACTGTTTGTGTAGAGAATCAAACAAGCTCTGAGTCTTAAAATGCTTTTAATATTTTGATTTCCTTTTTGTTACTAATTCCTTGTCTCCTCCTCTCTCCCTTTTTCCAGAACATCCATGTGTGCTTGGGCAGCCTGTTTGTGCCAGAGGCTTACATTACTGCCACCCGCCAGTACGTGGCACAGGCCAACAGCTGGTCCCTGGAAGAACTGTGTCTCGAGGTTAACGTCACTACTGTTCAGGGCGCTTCACTGGACGCTTGCAGCTTTGGCATCAAAGGTCAGACAAAAACACACATCATCTGCCATAGTCATGAAAAAGCACTGTGTTAATTGGGTAACAATGTGACAATTGGGGTGAATAGAGGGCAGCACGATTCTGCAGTGGTTGGTGCTGTTTCCTCACAGCATAATAGCCTTATCAGCTAGCCAGGTTGGGTCGTTCTGTGTGGAATTTGCATGTCCTCCCTGTGCTTGCTTGCAGTTCAAAGACATTCAAAGAAGTTATGTTAATTGGAAATTCTAAATTGACTGTAGGTGTGAATGTGAGCATGAATGGTTGTCTGTTTCTACTGTTTAAGCTGAAGAAAATGGATGGATGAATGGAGAGTTAATAGATAGCTTTGCTGGACTGTGCTACTTGTACCTGCTCTGACAGGTTTCCCATTACCTCCTATTTTGAGATTTATTCTTGGGATGCAATTGGAAAATCTTTTATAAATTAACTTTTTTTAATAAGCCTTTTTTTATATGACATGAGCTAAAAAATTAACCTTGATAGGTACTCACAGAACTCAGTAAATTAAATATATTTGTGGTCTAATGTAATGTTGATTTGTAACATGATGTTTTTTCAGTTCTAATTTTAAACTTGCTGGCTGTACCTTCAGGTCTGAAGCTGCAGGGAGCTACTTGTGCCAATAACAAGCTCTCTCTGTCCACCTCCATCTCCACTGAGCTGCCTCTCACTCAGCTCCGCTGGATCAAGCAGAGCAATGCAGAGAAGAGACACATGGTAAAAACACTATACAACACATTTGGATCAAATCTACATTTTGAAAAAAATTAAGTCATTAATTTCAGCTTTGATCTTACTCTCCTTCTGACCTTTTGCTTTTTTTTTTGTTTTGCTGCAGGTCACTCTACCCGTGTACCTGAACTTCACCCGCTCTGACCTCATTTTCACTGTCGACTTTGACATTGCCACCAAGGAAGATCCTCATAGCTTCTATGAGCGTGGAGTTGCTGTCCTGTGCACAGAGTAAATGAAATGAGTCATTCCTGCAGACAAAAAGTCTTGATTATGGTCATACTTAATCACTTATAATCTAAAAATGTAATCAAACTTAATCACTTACATTCATTACCCAACAAAAGTAGTTATAGTCTGTTGCATTCCAATACGAAACTTAGTTAGGGATGTTTGTGGAAAAGTAATGAACATTTAACCATTGTTAGTGATCTGGGAAAGTGTCTTGGAAGGTCAAGGAAAGTTGTCTCGTGGTAGATGAAAAGAAAATGTAATTCAGAAAAGGAAAGTCGAAAGGAAAATGTTTTAATAGAAGAACCAGTATGTTGTTTTTAGATGGAATAAAGCTGTTGGAATGAACTGCTTGGTCTTTGTGTCCTAATAAATGTTTAATCAATGTCGCAGATGGTGATTGTCAATGAATTTCTTTTTAGAAAGTTCGGCTGTTCAGACTGACACAAACTTTAGTCAATGTCGCTGGCATTATTATGGATTGTTCTACTGAAATATGCCTGATGAAATATTCAAGTGGGAATACCTGCCATTTTAGACAGCTTACTAAATATTGAATGCAATGAAATGGTTTCAGCAGTCTGGATACTGAACAGAAACACTGTGTCCAATAACCATCGGATTCGTCCATGAGAAATGTTTCCATTCAGGCTGGATTCCAGATGATATCCACATCAGCACAGACCAGAGAGTGTACAAATAAACTTGAGTTTTTGCTGAATGCTGCTGACCTCCTTTGAGTTATACATCTTATTAACTTAAATGTTAAGGTCACACCTCCTGTGCATTACATCCACCTGCTGGTTGAAGGTGGCATCCCCACAGTGGTATTGGGTGCTGATCTGAAGAAAAGAAATGGGGGTGTTTCCACCAACCAGTCAGGGAAGGCTCATGGGAAATGGTTAAATTCAATTAGAAATCAAAATGAAACAAAAGCACTTTAACTCACTGCATTATCAGTTTATGTGCACAGACCTCCGACCTCCGTAGACTAGCATTAGGAGACGCACCTGCCTCACAGTAATAGTGGTCACATTGCACAAGATTTAACAGCAGTTAATGGAACTAATAGAATATAGTCTAGTTACAACAGTAAATATGTTTAATTCTACTGTGTGGTAGAACTAAATATTGAGTCAGGATTCTTTGTAGCTTGCAAAGTGAAGGATTTAAGGAGTGGTGGGCAGTGGACCAAACCACTGCAGTAAATGGACTGGTACTTATATAGCGCTTTTCTACTCTGAGCACTTTGCTTTACTACGAGCCTCATTCACACACACCTTTATTCTATGGCTTAAGCAAATTTAACTATCATGCACACATTCACACTCCGATAGATGCAATTTGGGGTTCAGTGTCTTGCTCAAGGACACTTCGGCAGGTAGACTGGAGAAGTCAGGGATCAAACTGCCAGCCTTAGTGTTGAAAGACAACCCGCTCTACCTCCTGAGCCAGGATAAATCCATCTTTTAAACCTTACAAGTATTGTGTTTTCCATCTATAATTAAACCAAAAGCTTTTATTGCATGTAATATTTAAATTTGCATAGTTGTATATTTATGGTAATGCATTGAGGAGGCCAAAGCTGTCTTTCACAGAAAAAGGAGAGCCAGACCTCACTGGAGACACGAGTGTTTTATACTTTCTTTATTTGTTCATTTGGATTTGAACAGTTAATTTTAATGAAACTTAGACTTTGATGAGACGCCTGTGGCTAAACCTTAACTAAGTTGTTATTGCTGAACAGCTGAATGCTGTGTTAAGATCAGGAGGTGTTTAAACGTTACTATCCATCGCACTAGTAAAAACTTATTTAGATTCCTAAACTAACAAGAACAAAAAACTGTTTAATATCAGGAATTTTTTGTGAACTTGAATAAAGAAAGTGCAACTCCAAATAACTATTTACAGTATTTACATGCACCTTAAATCTGTGAGGTCATTTCACGTGAGTTCAGTCAACAGTGTGAAAGCTCTAACATGGTTCAAATGCAGAATTATTTCCCTCTTGTTCATCCTCCATGTTGGAGACACACTGCTTCTTTTTTTGACCTGACTCCGCCGCTTCTGCTGCTGGGAAACTGAGCTTTCTCTTGTAAGGAGATCCGAGGTCACACAAGGAGGAGGATCTCTCAGAAGAGCAACCCAGCTTCGGAAATGAACTCCCCTTCACTGACGTTTGAGGTTTGGTTGGGTGAGGTGTGGAAGATCTTGTGAGGTGCAAGCCTGGATCATCAAGCTGCAATTCCATATCCATGGTTTGGGTGTGCATTGTTGAACCACTTAACCTTTCTTCTGTAAGATTTTTACAACCATCCCGATCACTGCGAGATGACGGAGTGTTAGGCTCGCAGACCAACAGCTCAGAGTCACTTCCACATTTCATCTGGAGAGCCAATACATTTTGCTGTTCTCTCAGACAGTCTCTCCTCTCATTTTTCACCACTTCTCTAACAGAAGCAGGGTGATGAAGGATATTTCGCCTGCTTCGGCTCAAGAGTCGACATCCACATTTTCCCTGCTGCCTTGCTCTCATGGAGACACTGACATCCATGTTTGACTCATCAGAATCCTCAGAGCTCCCATCGTACGGGTCCAAACACTACAATCATAAACACATCTATTTTTATTCACAAACACAAAGAGGAGCAGCATAGATGGATAAGAGATAGGAGAGTACATACCAAAGAATACGAACCATGCCTTCCTGCAGGCTTGTGTGTTAGAGGCAATGCCCGTTGTGAGGTCCCATTCTCTGGTGCACTGCTTGTACATCCCTAATCACAACAAAAAGGGGTTCAACATCAGCAAAGTGGCAGTTATTTTTAAGATCATTACATGCCCAATGCTTGCCTTACTGTTTCTAAATGAAGGTGTAGGCCAATGAGAACTGGTGAAGGTAAATACTGGGTAACTAGTAACACTTCAAGAAGCGTGACCTCATCCTAGAGTCAAGTCACATTTATTTATAAAGCGCATCTAAAAAAAAAAAAAAAAAACAGTTGACCAAAACGCTGTACACAATAAATGAAAACAATTAATACAAGATCAAATAAAACAAAAAAAAGGCTAAAACATACAGATAAAACAGGAATAATAAAAGAAAAAACAAAAGCAAACCCACAACAGCAAACAGTCTGGAACTATTCTGAAAACGCCAAGGTAAAGAGATGCGTTTTAAGTAGAGATTTAAATTTTTCCAGCGTAGGAGCAGCCCTAATATGAGAAGGGAAATCATTCCAGAGTTTGGGGCCGACAACAGCAAAGGAACGGCCACCTGTGAGCTTCAGCCTGAATTTTGGGACCACTAAGAGTCTCTAATCAGAGGACCTCAGTGATCTTTGAGGAATATAGCGACACAAGAGGGCTGATAAACAGGCTGGAGCTAACCCATGTAACGATTTAAAAACGAGTAATAAAATCTTAAAATCAATCCTCAGTCGGACAGGGAGCTAGTATAAAAAAGCGAGGTTTGGGGTAATATGGGCAGATTTTCTAGTCCCAGTTAAAAGCCGAGCAGCTGCAGTTTTGGACCAGCTGAAGACAATTGAGGGAAGTCTGATTCACACCACTGCAGAGGGAATTACAGTAGTCCAATTGAGAGAAAATGAAGGCATGAATGACCTTTTCAAAGTCAGTGCTATTTTTGACAACTGATTTAATTTGAGAAGCAAATTTTAAAGATGTGTCAAAGATTATCCCCAAGTTCCTGACAGATGATTTCCTGTTGGGGGGGGAAAGGGGGCCAAGATTAAAGTTCTGTGTGACATAAAGGTCAGAGGACCCTATGAATAAGACCTCTGTCTTGGCTTTATTGAGTTTTAAAAAATTCTAAAACATCCAGGCTTTGACTTCTTCTAGACAAGCTAGTAAGTATTTTTTTTTGAGAGGCAGGTAAGTTTGAGTATTGTCAGTACAGGGATGAAATATTATATTTATTAAAAATGGATCCCAAGAGTAAGATATACAGTGAAAATAAAATAGGTCCAAGAATATATCCTGGGGGAACCCCACAAGAAAGAGGGGCTGATGCAGAAGAAAACAAATGTTTTAAGAGGTATGTTTTTTCTCCACAGAATCTTATTATTTCCTAGCATGTGCCCTTTCAAAAGTGCTTAAGACTACTATACTTTTATTGTGTGTCAGTGTGTAAATGTAATTCCCAAATGAAGAATTCAAGCAATACCATAGTGCTGGTGTCGGACCATCTTGGACTGGTTTCAGAGTCAGAACCGGTGCTGGATTCCACTTTCCACATCTATCGATAGACATGAGAGGTCAACCCAGTGCAAAAGCATATCGTATAGCATAAGAAAAAAATAAGTGAAATGCAAGTGATCCATAGCTGTGCAGTAGATAAGAAAGCAGACACCTGCAGACAGGTCCATGAAATGTGCTCTGCGTGCGTGCAAGCTTACCATGTACTTGAAAGTAAGCTGGTCCATGTTGGGTGGATGTCTATCAATGTTTTCTGAACGCAGAAAAATATATGCAGGTATTAATGCAATCATGCATTTCAGCTCCCCCCAGAAACATATACAGATATTACTTTTTTTGTGCGTGTAAAATCTTATGCATGTGTTAAATTTACATGACCAGGAAAATACCACCTCCAAGGCCAAACACTTTTGAAAGGGACAACACTGATACCTGGAAGGGAACGCTGTCGTCTTCTCCTGTGTGCCATGGTGTTTGGCGTCAGAAAATATGTCGAGATAAGACAGTCAGGGAAGCTGATACACCAATTAACCAGCAGGTGTCTCGGATAGGAGACAGCCGAGCGCGCACACAGTTGGCAGCCTGCACCGCTGCACTGCCACAAGTTTTAAACACCACAGAAGAGTCAGAAGATACGTCCGGTGATTGATTTTTCAAAATAAAACCTGCACTGCTACTGCTGTTCGAGTGACTAAATGTTAAATTAATAAATATAAAATTTATAATAAGAGGAAACTATTTTTTCTCTCTATAATAAAATATAAATAATTTACAGCAAATATTAGATATTTATGGATAGCTATAGATATGCGGCTAACTTCCCACTAAATATATCGTAATTTTTTTTTTAAATTAGCATTTTTTTTTAACAAGCTGGTCTAAATTTAAAAGACTATTGTGACTTTTTAGATACATAACTTGCAAAGCTGTCAAAACTTGCTTTATTTTTTTAGTTTTATTTTTATCCTTTTGAGTTTACAAACAAACATGGCAAATTTACCACTGCACAAGTCAGGGGAAAAATTATAAATATATATATATATATATATATATATATATATATATATTTGAATTTTATAATAAGAAGAAATTATACAGTATTATTTCTCTCTATATAATAAAATATGAATAATATTTACAGCAAATATTAGATATTTATGGACAGATATAGATATATAGGAAAAATTAAAATGCATGGCTCTGAGTCTGTCAATTACATTTTCATTAAATTTGGAGAACATGCTATTTTTGTTTTGTCTTCCAGGGAATAGTGTGCCCGTTTCTTCTGAAATCACTGTTACATTTCTTGTCCAGAATTGGCATCCCTTTGACCACGGGGCGAGTTGAAGTTTTATAGATAGTGTGGGTCATATTTTGATGGAAACCGAATTCTCTGGGTAGTAATTTATGCAATTAAACAAAGTCTGATTTTGAAAGATTGAAACTGTGTTCAGTACAAATTTGTTCAGAATCTAATAAGTTACCATGGGCAGATTCCAACAAACTAAATGTGGGGCGAACACTGTGCTTATATGGGACAATGGGGGACACCTTAGCTATGCTGGGAGGTACTCTAAAATTGTCATATCTATTAAAAAATAAAAACACAATAAACTGTGCAGGCTACCGGACTGCCATTTAACACGTAAAGGCCAACTATATTATATTTGAATACAACTTTTCCAGCTCTCTTGCTAAGAAAATACAATAAAGATCAAAGGAAAATTAATTTTGTTCTTACGTTCTTATGTGATAGTCTTTATATACGCTTGTCTTCTCTTTTCTCATTGTGATTTTAGTTGCTGTTCTTTCTGGGAACTGTGGTTGGGTTGCAGCAGGGCTGCAACTATAGATTGGCGTAGCTTTATTGAGACTTATCTGACAATATTAGCATTTTTTAGCCAATTATGACACAAATATATACTTCTTCACTTCACACTATATTTTACTTTGTGCAAAAGTGAATAATAACTCTGGCAAAAGAGACAAAAACTGTATTTCTCAGCTTTTACTGCCACTTCGTTTTCTGTGTTTCTATCATATTCACTAAAACTGGCAAAGCTTGCCACTTGTAACTTTCTCTGCCTAACCTTCACTTTAATAAATCTTCCCTGCTTTCTTCATATTTATGTGCCTTCTGCTGCTCCCCTTTATTTTAGCGGATTAACTCCCACGGGTAACTTGGCAGGTTTTACACCGGATGCCCTTCCTAACGCAACCATCCATGGGGAGAGGAGCTTGGGTTCCCATCTGGGCTCGAACCAGGGACCTTTTGCTTGTAAGTCAAATGTGTAAACCACTACAATACTGGCGTTTTCCCATACATCTGGTGAAAACCGGACATTAGATGTCCTGCAGAGCCAGTCAAAATGTGGGACACTGTGAAGATGTGAGACAGGGGGACAGAGGGTAAAAATGCAGTGCATTCAGTCCCACATAAAGAGGAGCCTATGGTTACCCTATGGAGCATATATTTCTCTCAAACCAGTTTTTATAGAGCAAAGAAGCTGCCAGGAGCTGTTCGAAGCAGCCGCATCCCTGCCACCACTTCCCCGGTGAGCCGGTGGGGGGAACGGGAGAGTCGGAATGCCTGCTCGCATCCGTGCGTAAGATCCGGCCTGGGGGAAAGGGATGAATGTTAATTTCAAAGATGGCGGCGGAGGGAGGAGGGAAGGAGATGAACGAAATTAAAACTCAGTTCACCACTCGGGAAGGCGTCTACAAACTCCTCACTCACTCCGAATACAGCCGTCCCAACAGGGTGCCTTTCAACTCGCAAGGCTCCAACCCCGTCAAGGTCTCCTTCGTTAACGTCAACGACCAGTCGGGCAACGGCGACAGGATCTGTTTCAATGTGGGCCGAGAGCTCTACTTCTACATCTACAAAGGCGTTAGAAAGGTAGCGTGCTAACGTGGCTAATGTCTACAGTGCAAGTTAAAATGCAGCGCTGCGGCGTGAGCCGCTGCTGAAGTTTAGCCTGGTCTTTGTTGTGTTAAATCACTCTGACAGGTGCTTGACTTTGAAATTAGCTGGCAGCTAGCTACTTAGCTCGAAGCTAGCCAACGCAACTGGCTAACATTAGCAAGGCAGTAGCTACTCCGAGGCCAGGGGTCTAAAACTCCCATATCCAGTCCGTCACTCTGTTTTGTTTCGCTTGATGGCAGGATTTCCGAGGTTGGATAGATGTTATTAGGGGGAAGCTGACCGTTTGTAATTATTTAAGTTGTCAGAGTTTAAATTGCTTTTGTAACGGGGTTGGTTTGGGATGAAACTCAGTGTCAACAGTGACAGATTTACGTTGCCAACCTGTCCATGTCTTTTTGACTGACAGGTGTTGACAAGTCACCTCGACTCAGCAAATTGAAAGACATTTGACTAACTGATGCAATCCTGCGTTGATGCATTAGCTTTACGGATGTGTGTTGGGACACTGACCTAATCACACTATGCTGATTTGGCATATTTTATATTTTTGGCCAGTAATATTTCAAATGTATTTTTGACTGCTCTGTTCAATTTGATTCAATTCAGTTTTATCTATATAGCACCTGTTCACAACAAAAGTTGCTCCAAGGCACTTTATACTTGTAAGATAAAGAATCTAGAGAATTAGAGAGAAACCCCCAACAATCAGATGATCCCCTATGACCAAGTACTTGGTGATGGTGGGAAGGAAAAGCTCCTTATTTACAGGAAGAGACCTCCAGCAGAACCAGGCGCAGGGAGGGGCAGCCATCTGCCTTGACTAGATGGGGATGAAGGGAAAGAGAAGTGAAAAAGGAGAACAAGAAGAGAGAAGACAACATTTAATGACTTGCAACGGAAACAAATAAATGTATGGGGAGGGAAAAGGGGTGGGTGGAGAAGAAATGCCCAGTATTGCAGCATAACTTAACCCTAACTATAAACTTTATTAAAAACAGAAACTTTTAAGTCTAATCTTAAAGGTAGAGAGGGTGTCTGTCTCCTGAATACAAACTGGGAGCTGGTTGTGCAGGAGACGGGCCTGATAGCCAAAGGCTCTGCCTCCCATTCTACTTTTACTGCACAATATAGCAGCTTGGATTTTCAGCCACTAACAAGTCATTTAGTTCTTCAAAAAGGCCATTAGTTCATCTATTTGTATAGATAAAGTGGCAATCACATAATTAAAACTACAATGTGTATAGCGTTCAGTAGTTATTCGGTATCATAATACAAAGACTACACATGCTACTCTGTATTAACTAAAGAAATATGTTTTTTAGCTGCCAGGTATCTTGACATCACTGTTTCAATGAGCTGACTGTTAAATTGAAGCACCTTTTGGATATTCATTTAGAAACATGTTGTGTGTGTCATTATTTTTAGAGCAGCATAATCATAGACTGGCAGAAGTCTGCCATAAAAGAGACCCATCTAAAAAATTAGACTTGAAATACCTGTAGTAAAGGGACAGAACTATGCAGTGACCTCAGTGTTTTATGCCGTTTAATTTTCACAGAAAACATTAAAAGCAGGTTACTACCCAGATAGCATAAGACTTTGAGTCATATGTTTTGTAAGATTTGTCAGTATGTATTTTTGTCTGCTAGTCACATATCCAAATGTATCACAATCTCTTTTTTTTGTATTTGTAAGATAAGCAGGGAGTGGTAAGAGATTTATTGGTGTGATATATTGTAGCAACCTAATGTTTTTGTGAAAAAGAAAAATGTTAAAGTTCAGCAGTTTGTGTTTTACAAGCCTTTTGAATTCTTACCTCCACCACTCTTGCTTGTTTATGAGAAAAGTCTGCGCTTATGTCAACCATCAAAAGTGCATCATACAACAGGTTCCTTTTAGTTTAATTGTACTGGAGTCTCAGTACATCTACAAAATAAAATAAAAAAAACAAAAATCACTTTATTTTAGTCTTTCTCTGCCGTTTTGAGGTAGAAGAATTTTGTATGTTTTAAACTCGATACCTCTACTGATAGTTTGGCTCTTTGAGACAAGACAGAAACAGTCAATGTCACATCTCACAGTAATAGAGGAACCACTGAGTCATCATCTTACACTCCAAAGATTTTTCCATTCTACCCGTTGTGTAAACTATTAATCATTAACAAATTGAACTGTTGTTTTATATTTATCTGTAATGTATGCACTGTGGCTTGTTCACAAGAGCGTAACACTGTTCCCTGAAACACTTAAAACAATTACTGTATAATGGCTAGTGGCTATCAAGCTATTCATTGCTCCAGAGAGAAAAGGCATACTTTGGAATCTGTTCTTAAGTGCTTTCACATTTCCAAGTGAATTTCAGCTATTTGACGTGTTTCTAAATGTTTATTATTTTGCTTTCACTCACATCTAATGCGTGCTTGGTTCAAGTAGCTTGATTTAAAAGGCTTTGCCTTAAAGATTTGATTTTAAAAGGCTGATTTGAGTGTCTCCTTTCTGTTTGAGATATAGCACAGCACCCTCAGCTCCTGTGGTTTATTACTGGCAGTTTGAATAGCAATAGACTTTGTCATGTTGCAGAGTAGATACATTCTTTCTAGAATTTTAAATGTTACTGCAGTTCATGTGATTTCATCCTCTCTCTCTCTCTTCAGGCTGCTGACTTGAGTAAGCCCATAGACAAGCGCATTTACAAGGGAACGCAGCCCACGTGTCATGACTTCAACCACCTCACAGCTACAGCAGAGAGCGTGTCTTTGCTGGTGGGTTTCTCAGCAGGACAGGTACAGCTCATTGACCCTATCAAGAAGGAGACGAGCAAGCTCTTTAATGAGGAGGTAAGTCTGAAGAACAGAGGATAGAAGATTACATGTACTCAATTTTCCACATGTAGCAGGATTTTCACGTTCTACTAAATATGGTTTTATTTAGGTGGAGCCTGATTGCCATAGGACATAATGTACTTTTTCTTCTTATCCAGTCCCATGAAAACATATAAACCTATATTTACAGAACCATTAATTTACAACTCTCAGCAAATTGAGCTGTGTAAATATCAATCACAAATTGCAGATTCTCTTGAACTGTTGACATTTATAATGTGGTGTTACATTATGCTTTTCAGCCTTCTTATGTTACTGTACTAAAATTATTTTTCCCCCTTCCCCTTCTCCTCTGCTCTCTCTCCTACCCCACCTGCCTCTGAAACCTCAACTTTCCTTCTCGCCTGATAGAGATTGATAGACAAGTCCAGAGTAACCTGCGTGAAATGGGTGCCTGGTTCTGAAAGCCTGTTTCTAGTTTCTCATGCCAGTGGGAATATGTACCTGTACAATGTGGAGCATACCTGTGGCACCACGGCACCACACTACCAGCTACTCAAGCAGGGAGAGAACTACTCTGTACACACTTGCAAGAGTAAATCCACACGGAACCCTCTCCTTAAATGGACTGTAGGAGAGGGAGCTCTAAATGAGTTTGCCTTCTCTCCAGATGGGAAGTTCCTCGCCTGTGTGAGCCAAGACGGCTTCCTACGAGTGTTCAACTTTGATGCTGTGGAGCTTCATGGCACCATGAAGAGCTATTTTGGAGGGTTGTTGTGCGTGTGCTGGAGCCCTGATGGAAAGTATATAGTTGCAGGTGGAGAGGACGATCTAGTGACTGTGTGGTCGTTTTTGGACTGCAGAGTCATTGCTCGAGGTCATGGCCACAAGTCGTGGGTGAGTGTGGTGGCTTTTGACCATTACACCACTAGTGTGGAGGAAAGTGATCCAATGGAGTTCAGTGGCAGTGATGAGGACTTCCAGGATCAGATGATCCATTTTGGAAGAGACCGGGCTAACAGTACACAATCTCGACTTTCCAAGCGCAACTCCACAGACAGCCGGCCTGTTAGTGTTACATACCGGTTTGGCTCAGTGGGCCAGGACACTCAACTGTGCCTATGGGACCTCACTGAGGACATCCTTTTCCCGCATCTTCCGCTCTCACGGACACGGACACATACTAATGTGATGAACGCTACCAGCCCTCCTGCGGGTGCTACTATAATCACTAACACCTCTAGTAACACTACTAATGGAAACAACAGTGGTGCCAATACTCCTGGCATTAACTCCCTCTCTACTACTTTACCACGTTCCAACAGCCTACCCCATTCAGCCGGCACTACAACAACGGCAAACAGTACCAACAAGGCCAGCAGCGGTGGTGGAATCGGTAGTGGTATTATGGACAGCGCCATCGCTACAGGTGTGAGCAAGTTTGCCACACTGTCACTCCATGATCGGAAGGAGCGCCACCACGAGAAGGACCACAAACGCAACCACAGCATGGGTCATATCAGCAGCAAGAGCAGTGACAAGCTCAACCTGCTGACAAAAACCAAAACGGACCCTGCTAAGACTCTGGGCACTCTGCTGTGCCCGCGCATGGAGGATGTACCCCTCCTTGAGCCCCTCATCTGTAAAAAAATAGCACACGAGAGACTGACTGTACTCATATTTTTAGAGGACTGTTTAGTGACTGCTTGTCAGGAGGGATTTATTTGCACATGGGCGAGGCCAGGCAAAGTGGTAAGTTCTTTTTAATGTAGGAAATGGGAATAAATTTGAAGTAATGGGGCAGGTGAGCCTATAAAGCAGTTAAAAAGCAAGACTTATTTTGAAGACATGCATTAAACTGTGGACATTTGGAATACCATGTCTAGCTTTTATAGTTAACTTGTCACTGCAAGAAGTTATGAAAGTTTTAAGATTTTGTTTAATGTGTACCTGCTTTCCAGTGTCCAAGATTCAGAAATAACCTATGCTATGGCAATACAGTTTGTGGTTATATAATCTGGTCTGATAGGATAGTTTTTTGCTTGGGCCTATGAGATGAAGGAAGACATTATTCCATATGAGATGTGTCCATTGGTTCACCATAATCATCCCACAGCGCATAGCCAACAAGTCATCTGTATACATTGTCACATTTAGAGGGTTAGGGTTGGGCTCTTGTAGTCTGATCCATTTCCTGGTCAGAAAAAGGCTCAAATTTCATTAAGCTTGCACACTGACAGATCTCTTACCACACTTTTTATCTATCTTTTTTTCCATTAGCAAAGCAATATGCAAATCATGCAGATGACATAAGCAGCTTCTCATTTATAGCCGGTGCTGACTGTTGCTTCCTGCAGTTAAAGTGTCACTGATTAGAAAATGAAATTAGTGTTACTTCTGTAAAAGCTTCATTCAAGCTGTCTGTTGTTTAATGATTGTGACAAAAACGTCATCACATAATTCTGCAGCCACTATTTATGTTGGGTTTGTTGTTCAGCAGATGCTTTTCTATCAGATGTAAGCTCATTATCTGGTGTATGCAAGTCAATATGTCACAACTGTGATTTCAGTGCATCAAAACAATCAGTTATCAACATTAATTCTTACTGTCAGGTTGGAGATGCAGGTTGTAAACAGGCTGGCTTAATTATTGTTAATGTTTATCAAACCAAATTCCCACCTGACAACATCTGATGGCAGATCTAAACTACAAGGATTTGGATTTGATAAACTGTGATTTAACCTCAGACCTACTTACATTTCAGCCTGTTTACTAATGGTTCTATATTTGTCCAAAGACTCTGCACGTCCTCACACGCTTACAGCTAAATATGTGTATGCACGCTTGCATATTTCCCTTTTGCCTGTAATTTTTTTAAAAGAGATTTTCACCAAATTGATGCTGATAGTCTGGATATGCAACATAACAATAAGTCTACTTTCTAGTTAGTGTGGAGAGACATTTGTGAGGTTATAAACCTTTGAATACTTAGCTTGAAGCTACAGAAAAAGGTGAATGAAGTAGTTTTATATACAAAACCTATGAATACAAAGTGGACCATGCGTGAGGATCAAGTGCATTAGAAATGTAATCACATGTGAAATGCTCTGAAAGGCTGGATCAAGAGGTTAGTTATAAAAGAAGTGCCTGGATCACGGAAACTTGTGGAAGACATAATTAGCCTCACACTGTACACCAAGCGTTTACTTTGCTGTGCACAGGCTCTTCATTTCTTGCAGCGATTGGGAAGTGGAAAGATGAGGCACATATTAATGAGCTATTTGTTGTTTGATTTTGCTACAATATGTGGACTTTCCCAATGCAAATCTCCTTGTTTTCCTTTTTTCAGGGTTTATTGTCATCCCAAAACCAAGCCAGCTCTCCCAGTGGAACAGTAGTATAGCCACAATATTTCTGCTGCTAAAGAACCCTGCAACCCAGAGTCTGATGCTGCTCTTCATCCTGCAAGCATTGCAAGTTTTCCTTTTCTTTTCTAGCCCTCCCTCTCCCAGTTTTGTTAATGGCTTTTTTGTTGTTTTTGTTTATCACTCACTTGACCTAGAGGAGGAATGGAACAGGAAAAGGTGTGGTGCAATTGTGGACTATTGTGCTTTTGTTCTCGAGTTTTAATACATTTTAGCTTTTTAAAAAACTTTTGTGTGTGTGTGTGAGTGTCAGATCTCATTAGGCTGTTGTCCTTCTGGAATTAATGCTTGGCTTTGTTAGATGCAAACCAGACAACTGTGGCTTGAGATTAAAGGGATAGTTCATTTAATTTTCATAATCTGCTCTTCTTTTTAATTTAGCCATGTAACCCAGTGTAAGCCCAGGGTTACTGACTGAAATATGAATTTTAGAAGAACTATCCTTTTATGACCAAGTGCGTGAGCATCTGAAAATTTTGCATCCATTCACATTTGCCCACCACTTCTGTCTTTTCTTGAATAGAATTTCCCTGTTGATGACTTTGCACTGATTTTGTTGCTACTTCGTTGTTTGTTTTATATAACTACTCTAATGGAACAAAAAGAGAGGGTTGAGGACTGCCGTGTTCCACTTGGCTTTAACATCCTCAGTCTTGAAATCTGAATCTATAAAGCTGGATGCTGCAATCGTAGTCTTTTTAAAGTAAAGAAAAAAAGGTTTGCACTTAAATTAGTTTATTAGAAGAATATGGCTTTACATTTTTGGGTGTGCTCAGAACTCACAGATGGCTAACAGTAGGTGAAGAAAAAATGATTAAAAAAACTATTAAAACCTTTATCTATTGAGCATTTATTTTAATATTATTTCAGATTCAAATCTGCTCTGTATCATAATGTCTATATTGTAATTAATTGATTTGATGGGGGCCTAAGCAAACTACCATTACTCCAGTGGAAGTTTTGTCATTGATAGTTATATTTCTAAAGCCTAAAGTATACATATTAATAATATTAAAATAATCTTGAATACACTGTTTTCTGTTTTCATTTACTCATGCACTCACATGTCATTTTGCATTTTAAAAAAAGCTATAATATTTGTTGAACCTCCAGAGTATTTAAGTCTGGCACACAGTGATTCAGTCTTAACACTGTACTGCTCAACTTCATGCCAGCTCTGTTTATAAAAATGCAAGAATTTATCTTGAGTTACTCTGGAGGGCAATTTTAACAAAAGACATGGATAGAAAAATCTACATTCAAACAAAGAGTCCTTCCCATTTCACAGTAATGCAGTTTTAATGTATTGATCATTAATAATGCCTTAACTGACCCCTGCACTGGACAAAAAGCTGGTAAGTCAAATCTCAAGCAATTTCACATTTTCTACATTGTCATCAGTTTGTAACATGTGAGGAGTCTGTAGATATTACGAATGATGGTTAATGACAACAATATACAAATGATGCTTTGAGTTTTTACTCCCAATAATGTGTCACGATTATCAACAGTAAAGTGCAGACTGACTCACAGTCTGTTTTAAAGAGCTCACTGCTCTGAGAGAAATGAAAAGCCACAGTGCCTCAAATGAGGGAGTATGGAGGTACTGGCCAAGCTACATTTTGCCATAACATTCAAATATCTTAGACATTTTAGGCCCAGTCTGAAATCAGTCTTTAAGCATATTAATACAAGTGATTTCACATATATAGTTAATCAAAAGGTAGGTCATCTTTTTTTACTGTGCAAAATCAGTCTTTAAGTTACATCTCCAAACATGACAGGGTCGAGGACCGTTTAGGTTCTGGCTGTTGACATTTGTACAAGAAGACTGTGGCTCTGTGATTTAGGTTTTTATATCTATGCAAATCTTATAGCAATCAACCAAACCCTGAAGGTTTTCATGTTTATTACTTTACAACTTTGAATCTCAGTGGATTAATCAAAACAACCAAGTAGTATGTGAAGATTTCATGGTTATGTCATCACATGATTCTGTAGCCACTATTTAAGTTGAGTTATATCAGTGTTTAAAAAACGCTTAATCATTTGTGATTCAAAGTTGTAAAATAATAAAACCTGAAGAAGTCAAAGTGGTATGGTTGCTATTTACAGGTGCTCTATTGTCTTATAATACAGCACTGAAAATGCAGCTCTCCAATGGTACAGTATTTTAAATTGCCAAGTATCATTTTGCTTGGTACAGAGTAAAACCCGGCAAACTCAAGTAAAATTGAAGGACTAAACCTACACACTCTTAATACGATACTTTAGAAAATGTATTGTTTATGTAGTGAACGCACTGAATTTCGTCATAAGGTTAAAAAGTACGGTATAGCAGTCATAAATGATAAGGTAACAGGTGTGGTGGTCTTCAGCGGTTTTCTTCCTCAAACATATTTGTGTTTTATAGACTTGTCTTCTCAAGTTATTCATTTCAGTACAGGGCTAGCCAATATTAAGAGGCATTTTTTAAAGTATTATTTTGTGTTTTTGGCTCTCAGCAGCCTCCATGTTTCCTATCCAGAGGTGGCAGATAGAAGGTCTTGACAGCTGCGTGGCGTGACTCATCCCGAGGCTGTGAAGAGAGGAAATACAGCCAAAATCAGAATCAGAATACTTTATTAATTCCAGGGGGAAATTGCATGAAAGCTCTTATCAAAAAGCACCATCAAGGCACTTGCTAAGTTTTAATATTAACTTTGGTTCTTCATTCTCATAGTGCACGTTTTTCAAATGTTTTCCTTTACTACATTTGTGTATTGCCCTTTGCAGCTGTGACTCCCAGGATACTTAATGAATGATTGAAAAATGTACAAATACTGGTCTCTCTGTGGTGCTGCTTTGTTTACCTTGGCCAACTGTGACTGGCACTTTTTGGATGTGATTGCAGGCAGCATGCCTCGGTGAGTAAAAGAAAATGCAGGCATGTTGGAGACTGGGAAGGAGATCTGTGGACCTGGTACAACCACATTGATCTTGGGCAGCTCTGCTGGGTAATGAGGGATGTTCCGTCGGATGAGGGCGTCTGCTACATGCTTCGTGTTATGCTGGAGGGAGAGAGAGAAAGGGATCAGATGCATTTTGGGGATTTTATTGCAGTTGCCTTTAGCACTGGCCAGCAGAGCTTGGACTTACACTCATTAAAGGTGACTGTCTTGTGTGGCTTCCCCTCAGTTTCCTGACTCTGGCTGGTCGCCAGATGTGCTCAACGGAGTTTTGCATCACACTGCTCCCTATTCCATCCATACTCCCTGAAACTCTGTGAAGAGTCTCAACCTTCTTATCTGCCATCCTGGGAGAAAGAAGCAAGAGTAAATAAATTTGTATTCATCTGACATTCTTACACATTTTAAACAATAAACCAGACAACAGTGACCATCCAGATTTGATCAAAAAAGCAAAGCTATAGTTTGTCTCTTGCCAATATCAGCTCAGATTTTTCACCCACTAATGGGAAATATGAGCTGGGGCTGAACTGTTATGAGACAGGTTAGTTTTATTCTCGACAATGAAAGGAGCCAGTTAAGGTGGTTCAGGAATCTGACTATGATACCTCCTGGGCACGTCCTACGTGAGGTGTTTAATGTATATCCTACTGGGAGGAGATCCTGGGGTAGATCCAGGATGTGCTGGATGTATTAAGTCTCTTGGCTGGCTTGGGAACACCTTGGTGCACCCACCCAGAAGAGCTGGAGGAGGTAGCTAAGGAGATGGAAGTCTGGGCATGTCTGCTTAGACTACAGCCCTCGTTACCTGAGCCAGATAAGCAACAGGAGATACATGGATGGACAATATATCAGTTAAGATGTATAAATACATGTAAGAACTTCACCTTATTTCCCTAAAGTATGTGTGCCTTAGGGCTGTTTCTGCAGTGATACGTTCATCAGGGTCATAGGCCAGCATCTGGTACAGCAGAGACAGAGCTGGAGCTGGGCACTTGGGGATTAGCCGTGAGATACCAGTGCCTTTCTTTGGGGGGAATTTGAAATGCATTGCTCTAGACCTGCACAGACATTGAAACATCAAAACAAGTATTTCTGAGTACATAAAACTTCAATATGGTTCACTGCATACAAAATCAGTCAAAGGGGGCCTATTCTGACCCCCTCAGAATAGGCATATTAAATGAAGCCATGCAAAATTTAACCTTCATACTATAAATAGTTTACAAGACATAAAAGGAATCATGGCTGGAAAAAGAGCCCGGTAGCAAAATGCAGACATAAAGGAGGGCTTTGACCAGCCTCAAGTTATAACGTAACTTGTTTAGACCAGACACCTATCCCCCATGGTGATATGGCCCTTGAGAAAGCTTACCTAAAATGCATTTTTTAGCTTAAATGTTCAAAGGCCCAATGAGCCAATGCCATGGTGAGGAGTCTGTTGTCTGTCCAAAGTTCACAAAAATTTCTACTCCAGTATTCGTCAGAATTTAATCAAGCTTGCATACAATGATCACCTAATGGGTCTTCACCCAAATCATGCTCAAGCTCAAAGTTACGTTCATGTTAATCATTTTATGGGCAATTTTCAAAAATTGCTACTCCTAGAGTATTGGCCAGATTAAAGTGAAACTTACAAACAGTGCTCACATAATGGGTCTGTCCAGATCCCTGTAGGTTCAGTCAGCACAGTCAGAACTTCAGGAGTTTGAACAGTGAACAGTGGTTTATTTTTTCACTATGAATGCACACAAAACAAACTAAAATAAAAGCCCGTGTGCTTCACCAGAAAATGCCCAACGTGATGAAGGACACTCTAAACATCAATTTAGGTACTGATCATGAGGCACTGAAGTAAGCTTAGAGGAAGCTGGGAGTCCTAAGAGTACTGGGCTGGATTCTAATGTCCATAAAATGAGTGTTGGTGTGTGCCCCACTGCCATCTATACATAAATGCTGTCATTAGGATATTTGTGGCAATAATGATGTCTTAATCTAGGTTAGGGCCAGTTAAGTACTGGCAGGTGATAATAGGAAAATAACTTGTTTCACCAATATGATCAGCATAACTTCCCATTTTTACAAGTAGAGATCTTGAAGGTCAAATGGCAATGTTCCACTGTCCCTGTTCGTATACTCACTATTCCTTTAGCGCTGGCAGACTTTTGATGTTTGCAAGCATCCCTTACTTCTTCATGGATTTAAAATTCTAATTTGTTTGAGCAATAAAGCAAACAACTGACATTAAAACTTATTCCTTTCTTTCTGTGCGTCACACACTGCAATATCCTGTAAATGGTGATGGTGATTGAGAGCCAATTGAGCTACTGCATACATTCTCAATGACGTTTTTTCCAGTGCCTTTTAGCAGAAAACAGGTATGGCATGCAGGGTACTAAAGCTTGTTTCTGTTCCTTTGCATTATAGATTAGTGCAGGTTTTCTACTGAAAGTATAAAATATCCCATGATATTGCTGCTCAAACCTGGTTATAAAAAAAAAAAAACATGCTGAAAAATAACAGATTTTGGCTCTATATTGTGACATTTGGAGTGGGTGTACAATTTTCTGTCTAGCTCCTGTGCTTATTAGGTTATGAGGACTTAAAAATGCTGGAAAAAAATCAAGCCAAATTTAAGCTCATCTCTTTGTACAGGCAAACATTCATAGTAAGCAGGTAAAAATTTACAAGGTTTCAATAAACATGCTGAAGTGGTATAAAAAATCAGCTGATTATAAAGGGGTCATGATTTTTTTTGTTTTTATGGAAGTACCCTTATTCACAGTGTATTTGTATTTCTGTGACAAGTGGTTATACATAATGACCACCTACCGCTTAAACTTTTGTAGAAGACTTTGATCAGGTGTCCCCAACACACCATGAATCTTGGCAACCTGATCCAACTCATTGGCTCCAGGGAAGAGAGGATTCAAGCTGAAACACACAGGTATTAATGACACACCTGCTACAGTATTTACATAGCTTTTGTTTCACATTTGATTATGCTGGTGGTGGGTAGGCAGGAGGTCAAATTACAAAGAAAGCTAAAGGCAAAGACGGGCAAAGGTGGTGTTGTTGTACAAGTAATCAAGCATAACTCTGAAATGTCATGCCCTCTAACTGAAATTTAAGTATTACAGGTGAAACTTCATGCTGCACAGATACCTCATGATTTCAAAGAAGACACAACCAGCGCTCCAGATGTCCATCTTAAAGCTGTAATACCCATTTGTAAGGAGGCACTCCGGCGCTCTGTACCAGCGTGTGGAGATGTACTCTGTGTGGGGGGGTTGCGAGTACACACTCCGACATGAGCCAAAGTCGCCAAGCTTCAAAACATTTTGCTGCAAGTTGCAAAAAATGAAGTGTGTGTCACTTAAAATAAAATGACTACTGGTATTATCTTGTAAATCAAAAGACTGTTAGGATGCATCTCACTTTTATAAGAATGTTTTCTGGCTTCACATCTCTGTGAAAGATCCCACAGCTGTAAAAAAAAAAAGTCTCAGCATACCTGGATAATGAATTTTATATTATTTTATGTAACCCGGAGTCTTTCTCTTTACCTGTGCATATGTTCAAGCGACTTGCAAAGTTGGTACATGTAGTGCTTTACTGTATGGTCAGGCAGAGGTGTTTTTCTTCCTGCAAGGAATAAAAGGACATCCATTATTGTCTTTTCTTGAAACAAAACAAGCCTGGAACTATATCTTCAAGTCAAAGGGATTTAATTAATCAGACTTACTCTTACCTTGTATGAACTCATAGATATTCATCTCCATCAGCTCACATATCAAAAACGCCCTTCCAGTTTCTTTGTCACTGAAACATTGTGCTAAATGAATATGATGTGGCACATCACACACAAGCTTATAACACAAAAAACTACACAACAGGCAACACTTACAAAATCAGCTCATGTAGCTGGATGATATTTGCGTGAGGACTGAGTCTCTTCATTGCCCAGACTTCCCGCAGGTTGTTGGCCTGCTCCAGACTTAACAACAGAAAACAAAGTTTGCACATTTAAAATGACAACTGTATAATTAAAGTATACTTAAAAACAGTCATAAGGAACAGGACAAAATTCCTGCTATTCTATATTGTGGATTCATATGATCAAAGGTTAATATCGTTACACTGTAGGACGGTTCATGTTAAATGGTTGGCAGATTTATTGGCCAAAATCAGTGCACTGACACAAGCTGATCTCTAACAGGAGATGACTTACTCATTTACTTTTCAAGGGTCCATACAAATCACAGTAATGGGGAACTGTCACTAGCTGACAGGTATGCCCAGAATACAGTACATACCTGTTAAAAGTCTCCTTCATTGTTTTACATGCATAAAATGTCCCATCCTTGAGGCTCTGAGTTTTCACCACCTCTGAAAATGTGCCCTCCCCAATTTTCTTGATTATTTTGTAGCCTGCAACGATTAAAAAGACAAAGCACAAATCACACAGGAACTGGACTGAAAATCAGTGGCAGCAGGTGTAATGGACTGACAAAATCAAATCCGAAATTTTTGGTTCAAACTGCCAGTATGTATGGAGGAGGTCAGGAGAGAAGGACAACAGCATCTACAGCCATCTGTAAAATGCAGGGATGGTTCTGTCATGGTTTGGGGTTGCATTTCAGCCAGTGGTTTTGGGGGCCTTAGAAAAGTACCATCAGAATTTGAGCCACGATGTAATACCATATGGAAAAAACCTGATTGGCAACGGCTTTATTTTTCAGCGGCGGCAATGATCCCAAACACACTGCCAATGCAGTGAAAGCCAGGGGAACTCTATCAGCCATGGACTGGCCTCCCCAGAGCCCGCAACATCATTCAAGCAATGTGAGATCATCTTGACAGAGGATGGAACAAAAAGCAGCCAA
>VUQH01008684.1:12390-25521 GCA_015106775.1 Etroplus canarensis
GTGGGGGGGTGTGGTGGGTGTTTTTTTTTTGTTTTTTTTTTTTTGGGGGGGGGGGCTTTGTGAGTGTGTATATGTGGTGTTTAGCAGAGAATGTGAGGTATAAAGCTGGTGCTAAATGCACACCACAAATAATCCTTTGACCTAAGTTAAACACCAAGAGATCTTAAGAATGGATTCAGTACTCAAGTTTCTATATCTCGCCAATGTGTTCCACACTGTAATGTACATTATATTCAATCCTATTGCTCAGTGACAGTAATTAAGTCAGACTGATAACATTTCAGCCCAGCACAGAGGGAAGGGGGCTGCAGGCGGTGTCATGTAATTCTAGGTAAGCCTCAAGGCCAGCACTCTATTCTAATACAATGATAACCTTTTCCCTAAATGCAACTGTCACTCCCTAAAGAGGCAAATTAGGAGGTACAGAGTGGGATGAGAAGCGACACAGAGAAAGAAGAAACGATATACAAATGAGAGTGTTGAAGGAGTGTGCTACATCAACACCAATTTGGTCCCTTGACTTTAAACTTGGCAGGACCTGACAGACTATCAGTGCATCAGAGCAACAACAAACAGCTTCGTCTTGCATTTCTGTCTCTCTGTCTCCCTCTATCTCCTTCCTCTCAGGGGGCAGACTGTTGTAGGTACTTGGACCTCTGAGGTTCAACCTGACTAATTAAATGGAGTCTCTTTTTTTCCCCAAACAGCCTTATATCAAGGCTTACTCGTCACAAATGAAACATAAGAAAAATTTCTCACACATCCCCTTGTTTTCAGTGGAGACTGTAACTACTAGACCATTTGGCAACAGCTTTGGGAAATGATTATTTTTGGATGTGGTAATGTTTTTGTCGCCATTATAGTCATCGCTAGGAGACAAGAAGGAATGAGGGGGCAGCTAATACTGCTCTGGATGTGATTTTAAAAATTCTAGACATAGTTTCTCATCCTCTGTGGGAGAAGGTAGGATAAATTATTGTGAAGAGGGGGCATACGTATGTACATATAAATCTAAATTGATGGATATTATGGGAATTCTTCTATGTCTATTCATGACGCCATAAAAATACAAACTTTGATTTTATAGTAGCTTAAAAATTTATCAAAATGGTTTATAGTGGAAATATTTGACAAAGCCACTAGGTAGTTCATGCAGCACAGTATTATAATAAATAATAATAAAATCTTTATGAGAGCTATCCAGCTAAATGATGTTTTGACTGTATTAGAGGTGGGATCTGGGTAACATAATGATAAATCAAGGCAGAGGTCATCAGGAGGCCTGTGACCTACAAACCACTTTTCTTCCTTTGTGATTGTTGGCACAAGATCTAAAGAAAGAGTTCCCTTGCTGCCTTGATTCAATGTCACTTTTCTTTTTTCCAGCATTTAATGACCCTTGTTCATTAAAGGAAGCCTCACCTGATCCAGGACCTGAGGCCCTGTGTTAACTCATGCCCAGAGCGGGACTAATTCTGGCATAGTGTTGTGCAACAGTGCAACCCCCAGCAGCTCCGTCAGAGGCAGACTAAACAAAAGCCTGGCCTGGCTTCCCCTGTCCTCTCCGGCAGGCAGAAAAGCTATTAATGAGGATCTATGGCCCAAAGCAGTGGAAGTCCTTAGTCCCCCCAGCCATGTCCATCAGGGTACTTAGCCCCATGCAGTCATTAACTTCTGTTACTAATTGTCAAATTCATTAAACTAATCCTTCCCCCACATCCGGATGTCTCCCATGGAAATGGATGGAGAGGGCTGAGTTATTAAGATGTCAGCTGTGGAGAAGATTAAGGCCAGCAGACATGCTCCACAAAGAAACGATACGGCCATTAAACTCTATATCAAGGTAGTGTGCGTGATATACTTTGTAATTATATATACATTCATCTTAGTAAGAGAGTGAAAGACTGCTTCAAATGTATTCGCAGTCACAGACATGCCTTCAGTAAAAATATGTATCTGCCTTAAAGATACACCCATGAAAATTACAGAGATAAAAAAAAAAAAATCAACTACAGAATACAACTATTTTCTCAGCTCTCAACTTTAAAGGTAGTTACCCATGCCACATATTCATTCAGGGTAATATTCAACAGTCAAAGCCATTAACAGCAACCAAGGCAATTAGAAAGCCATAAAATATTAAAAATTCAATATTCATATTCATATGGAATACATCAGAACCCTCATTAACTCTGTCTCAATGGCTGTCACAATGAGGTCTTAATTATACACCCTAACAATACAAAGCTCCATTTTGCAAAATGGTGGGTTTCCAAAATGCTCGATTCAGTCTGTTCTGACAACTAGGAGTCCGTAGCTGGCAGATCTTAACTGTTACAAACAGAAGGCCACACATTTCCATAAAAAACCCTCTTTTTATCAAGTCCAAGCCTGTTGACATGTTCACTGTATTATATTACTGCCTGCTATATGCAGTGTGCTCGTCTGTGATAGCAGGGAGGTGGGGAACTGGACAAGGTGGGGAAATTAATTAAAGTGGTTTGAATGACAGTTTGCTCAAGGGCACCAGGGTACCATTACATGCTCTCCATTGCTGCACTCACACTGTCACATCGTCACTGTGCCTGACCCAGCGATCTTCAATCCCATCCTTCATTCTCTTCAATATTTCTTTCTCCTCTCTACCTCTCCTCTTCATCCCTCTTTTCCTGCATCAATCAAATAAGTGACTGGATACAACATGGTTTTAATGTTCTCTGCGTTAGATCAGCTCTGGGCCTGTTGTAATGTAATGGGATTGTTCTCCCTTGTTTCTCTGTGTGATAGGAACATGGGGAGGGGTTGGACCTTGTTGTAGTAGCTCAAGTAGATGTGATACAGGGGATAGGGCTTGCTAGGGTCAAGCGGTTGTGTTTAATGTAATGCGGACAGAGTCTCGGGGCGTGTTGGGCTGTCCTGACAGCTCAGACATGCCAAACTGACAGAAAGCTTAGTGTGAGCTTAGGAGGAGGAGACACCACTTATTTGTTGTAAATCAGCTTCCTCATTACCATTCTGTCCACAGAGTTATAATCCAAGGTGACTCCAAGACTTGGTAAAGGAGTGATGGGCTGTGGAGTGGTGTGTGCAAGGTGCAGAATATCCTAAGGATGATTTAAAATAAGCTAAAACCAATCTTCCCTAAATAATATTTTGCTTATACAGTACGTATTGAGACTCAAAAAACATGTACTGTGTCTGATCCATTCAAAAACCCATTTGGATATGCAGGCCTAGTGAATGTTTTCTAAAACAAACACTGGCAAAATCTTGTTCTGAAACGCTTTGAGAGACATTCCCTTCGGTAAATTGGCGGAGCTGTGCGTCTAAGGCAGCTGTTGAAAGACAGGCTCTTCCTTTGTGCTTGAGGATGGTCTGGCAAGATGACTCAACACGTGTCAGTCTTCAACCATACAGAGTGGTGGAATAAGAAAAACAAAGTTCTCACAAAGCCAGCTGTTCCCAAAGCCAAATGCCCCAACCGATTCCTGAAATGATGCAGGTCATAGTTACAAGAAGTGGAGAGAGGAAGCAGACTAGGGGAGAGTATTATCCTCCACTGAGGCCACTATGCAGGTGTGACCAGTCAACAGAGGATATGACATGAGACATTGTCTCTTTAACACGATGAGTGAAGGATGCTTATCAGCCAAATCCAAAGAAATGTGATGAATGACAGCGCAGTATGCACTGATTAGGGTCTAGAGAAGAATGAAAAAGAAGCTTCTTTTATCCACTTAGGTACTACAGCTGCTTTCTATGGCTGAGCTTGGATTTGTACAGTTTCCTTGCCTGAAGTTTTCACACACACACACACACACACACACACACACACACACACACACACACACACACACACACACACACACACACACCCCTACCTGCCTGGAAAAGCTGTGTTTTCCCTGCTGGACAGTTGATCTGAACACCATCCAGCTGGCTTTCAGATCTCAGAGGCAGGAGCGAATCTCCTTGACATCTTCATACATCTGCATCTTTCTTCCAGACGTTGCATTATATCAAGCTTTGTCCACATAGGTTTGCGCTCATCATGACAGCATGAGATACTGCAGAATAATCCAATAAGCAAGTTTTTTCACGGTAGCCTAAGCTTGAAAAGGAAAGTATGAAACTCAACCTCCTAATCTTTGGCCTCAATCCAGCCATAATCCATGTATACATTGCAGCCCACACTCGTGGGAGTATAAAGCAAAGTATAAAGGGATTTTAAGCCCTCACCATAAAAACATACTGGATAAAATAAAAGCCTTCATGCAGCAGACCATCTGCACTGTGCAACAAGTTAAGCATTTGGTATAAAAACATCCTTTTCTCTGCAGTACGGAAGTTAAAACACCGACTGCTGGCTCTCAGTGTACTACAACACCACAGCATAATGGGCTGCTGACAGGCAGTTTAGGATGTTATCAAATTTCATACCTTTAAATGAAATGCAACAATTGGCCACAGTTCTGTTCAGTAAACAATAAACAGTCTAATAGAACGTCATTTATTTTCATATTTAAAAACTGACTTTACTCCAACTCATATCCAGCAGCTTGGCCAGACGAAGCTGCTCCTTTGTATTTTGCCCAAGAGACACGGCAGCAGATTAAGGCACACGGGTAATTTGTAACAGATTTTACCCCGGATGCCCTTCCTGCCTAAACCCAACCATTGTGGAAGGGGCTTGTACCAGGGATCTTTGATGTGAGGCATATGTGTGAACCATTACGGTATCCAGCAGTTTAGATAACACAGACTGAAAAAAAAGCTTGCTTAGAAAGACCCTAACTTAATGTTTCTATAGCGTAGTGGTTTGCACATTTGCCTCACAAATTCAAAGTCCCTTGTTTGAGTCTAGGGGTGACATGAGCCCATCCCACTACAAGAAAGCTGCGTCAGGAAGGGCATCAAGCATAAAATCTGTGTCCAAATACCTATGAGCATTCATCTACTGTGGTGAGCCCCCTGGGGGAAATATAGGGCAGCAGCTGAAGGTAATTACTTGATGGACCTGATGTGCATCAGCATCACAGTTTTTAATGTGGAGCCTGTATTTTTTAATATATCTGCTATAACAGTGTTTCCACACACAAACTCTTCTTAGACAGAGCATGTAAGCTATATTAACACCTGCCCAAGCAGATTTTGAAACTTAATTACCTGCTGATCACCTGGTGAAGGCCCTCACCTTCTGATGTTTCCCCTTCAGCAGCTCTCCAAAGTTTCTCATGCTACATTTGGACAGATTACAACTGTACCAACTAGTGATGTCACTGCTAACAGAAATTTTACGGTCTGTAGCAATAAGAGTAGAATTACATGCTGCTCAATATCACATTCAGCATCCCAATTACAGTACTAAAAAAGATTATCCCATGCACTTTAACTCCTTTATTAAAAAGATCTGAACATTACAAAAATAGCTTTTCTGCAAACAAACACGACACAAGCACAGAAAAGAATACACCACTAAGATTTATGTGCTAGTAATAAAACAATGTTGGCTATAAAGTGTAATGATTCCTCTGAATGGCATCATTACAAAATTTTTCCTTTACCAAGTCAAGGTTTTTTAAAAGGAACACCTACAGATCAATGTTCTTACTGTGAAGTATAATATTAGTTACATTACAATATCTAAAGAATCTAAACAACTGTAGCCACAGTAAACAGTTTAGCCTACAGTGCCTATAAAAATTATTCACCCCCACCTTGAATGTTACCTTAGATTTTGAATTTATTGACAATAGTTTGTAAAACTTTTCCCTTTGACATGACAAAAGCTTTTTTCCAAATTTTTGGCAAAAAAGTCACATTTTATTGACCATGATTTAACTTCTCAAAACAACAAAATGGTGAAACATCCAACGCGGTGAATACTTTTTATAGGCATTGAAATAACCAGCCAATTTCACAACAGTGAAGCCAGCGGTCTCAAACTATACTGGAACATGCATTTCAGGACAAAATAAGAAGGATGATACTTTGAATGATGGTAAAATGAATATGAACAGAAACCTTGGATTCTCTGAACAGACATGGATGCCCTGATCTGAAGATCACCTGTGAGCTGTGAGCACTCTAACCAAAACCTGCAGCACATGGAGAACTGGTTTGCGAGCTGCTAAGCTCGACTCATCAGGCTCCGGTAAAGACCAAAGGGTACCGACGCCATTCTTTATGGCGCTGAAGTTGGGAGGGGGAACTGGCTGCAGACGCTGTCCATTATTGCGCCATTATTTATTTTCACAAAGAATATCTCATGATTTATTCATTTATTTAAGAAAGCATGCTTGTGCCTCCTTTCCTCGCACACACTGCCCCACTTCCATCACAAATGCAACCCAAACTGTATAAAGTCTCTTTTGATATTGATTGTTGACAAGAGGAAATACTTTTTCTACCAACTCAAAAACAATCCAGATTTTGAGACGTGACATTGCACAGGGGAGTACTCACTTTTAGTTAAACAGCGCTGAATGTAAAGTTCCCACCTGACAGTATCATGCTGCCTGTTTAATACAAAAACCAAAATTCAAAACGATCATATAAGACAGAGAAGCTAAAAGTCCTCACATTTCTAAAGATGCAATGAAAAAATACTTTCCATTTTTTGCTAAATAAATGAAAATTACTAGTATTTCATAATGCACTGCCTGTCAATTCACTTATTATTTTAGCACTAATAACAGCCAACAAACCACACAAGCACAAAGTGACTCCTCATAAATTAAACTCCAAGCTGCAAAGATAATGTCTTTTCAATTTAGAGTTTCACATTTTATAAGACCACTAAATAAATTGTCTACAAAGGGCTATGAACAAAAAAAAAAGACTGAAGTTCCTAAATAGAGCAGAACTGTCCTTATGTTACAGCGGCCAATACTACATTGTGTATCTCTCTCCTCCAATCCTCTGAGCCAGCTATTGATTGTCTCTGTGCACTACTACTGTGAAATAGGAGAGGGTGCTGAAAAGCTGAAAAGTGTTAAGCACAATGCCAGGCTGGCTTCAAGAGCTTCAGGAAGGCGCACACAAGGCCTCTCTGTCAAATGTGATACGGACGCACATGGGCTGATGGAGGATGACACATACAGTAAGTGGGAACACAATGAGTGTGATCTCACCTACAGTTTGCTATCCTTCTCTGTAAACCGCAGAGCAAGTTGGCTTTCTCGCATTTTTTCTGTGTTGTTCTTTTTTTGTGGAGGCTGCCCAGCTACGAGCAAACAAACTGCAAGTCACAGAGTATGAAGTCCGATAACTTTGCTCAAACCTGATATGGTGTTCAACATGACATTTCATTCCCCACTGGACCACCAGGACAGTAAATCACACTCTTACTGTCATGTATTCATATACTGCTAGCTTACTCAATAAGAATATAGCACGATTATTCGTATTCGGCCACCTACAGGAGCTTTATGACAGCCCATTCTAAATCAACAGCTGCTAATATGGTGTTGGTCGACCCTTAGCAGCTGTAACAGCTTCCACTCTTTTGGGAAGGCTTTCTGCAAGAAGTGTGTCTGTGGGAATTTTTGTCCATTCATCCAGAAGAGCATATGATGTTGGATGAATCTTCATTCTAATTCATGCCAAAGGTGATGGATGGGGTTGAGGTAAGGGCTCTGCGTGGGCCAGTCAAGTTCTTCCACACTAAACTCATCCAGCCATGCCTTTATGGAGCTTGTTTTGTGCACTGGGGTACAGTCAGGCTAGAAGAGAAAAGGGCCTTTCCCAGACAGCGTAGAATAGTCCAAAATGTCATGGTAAGTTGAAACATTAAGATTTCCCAGGACAGCGACTAGCAGCAGCGTACTTTACACCATTGGTTCAAGGCTTGCAAGCAGTTGCTTGAGAATGGAAAAGCTCCCAAGCATACAGTTTTTGTGCTGATGTTAATGTCAGAGGAGGTTTGGAACTCTGCAGCTGTTAAGTCAGCAGAGCATTGCAATACATATGCACTATGCATCTCAGCACTCGGTGACCCCGCTCTGTAACCTTACATAGTCTGACACTTGGGTAAGTTCCTAAATGCTTTCACATATAGGTGATGGTGGAATATCTAGGAGGGAAGAAATTTCACCAACTGACTTGATGCAATGGTGGCATCCTATTACAATACCACACTGGAATTCAGTGAGCTCTTTAGAATGACCCATTCTTTCACAAATGTTCATAAAAGCAGACTGCATGGCTAGCTGCTGGGTTGCATACAGCTTTGGCAATAGGACTGAATGAAACACCTGAATTCTTAGATTAAAAGGTGCTACCCAACACTTCTGTCCATAAATTGTATGTTATAATATGGTTCTATATCAGAAACCAGAAAGTAGCTCATCAGGTTCACAATTCCTGTGTCTCAGGTTATTGTAATGTGTGAAGTACCGAGTTTTCTTGTCATTTTTTAGCTGTACTGCACAAAGTGATGAGAATTAAAATCCACTGAGAAGCTAGCAAGGCTCGCAAACGATCATATCCAGGACAACAGCCCTAGCTCTTGACCAGCCTTAACCAAGCTTAAGACATTATTATGACATAAATAATCCAAATGATGGGATTTATATATAGATGGCAGAAAGGCACACGCAAAAACTCATTTTGTAAACATGACAATCCAGATGAAAACTCTGAGGAGGAGCAATTCTTTTGCACACAAAAATATCCATCCAGTGGATTTTTACCAAAACTGGTGTTGGTGAAAAAACTCAACTAAAATCTGAACAATACTCTAGCAGTAGAAGCAATTCTTGTGAATTATGGACAGACAGCTGGACAGTCCTTCAGCTGGATGAGCTAAAAACAGTAACAGTATACTGTGGCATCATACTGCATATTGACAAACTGATGAAAAACAGCTGCTTTATTAGCATTAATCCTCATTTGAATAAACCTATCAATGCCATATTTGGTATCCCATTGTGCATTGTTCTTTACGCCTGTGATAATGCCAGCAAATACCTAATCTACGCTGCTGCCTCACATTAAATTCTACCATCTAATGTCCACTGATTCACTTGCTGGAGATGGTTTACTAAATGGGATTTAAGGCCATTAAACACAGCTCTGCATTTCAGGTTGGATAATGCAGCCATCTAATAAAAGCGAGCCACTGTAATCTGGCACGAGTCTCACTGCCTGTCAGCTTTGTGACAAAGCAGCTTTTATGCCGCCCAATGATTGGCTGATGGGATCGTTCATCAGCAAGGCCTGGCAGAGAGCGATAAAGAGAGGTACACTTATCAAACCCAGGGTAGGTGAGTGACCTACACAATTCAAATTTAACCTGATACATTACAGCATCCTGCAGCAGTTAAACTTGAAATATTACTTTGTAGTTTACCTTCCACTCAGAAGCCACTGAGTGGAATAAACAGCGCTAGAAGTTTACTAAGAATGATGCAAGCAGCTGAAAAAGAGTCTGCATTCTTTCAGACTGAAATGCTCGAATGTTTCCACTCTTTCGGACTACTGAACACAGTGCTGGATGTCAACCGACCCATCACCAGCCTGTATGATGGTTTTTCAGTTACTTTGTCAGCACGGCTCCCTGAATGACAGAAACACACATAGCAAACACTGGGCTGGACTGTCAACTCTCCAGCTGTTTCAGACAACGAACATTTACTTTAACTCTCAAAAGAAGAGACGTTTGCGGGGCTTATGATCCATCTGCCACATTTCAGCCACTAAAGACAGTCAATTTCCTGCCACTCAGAGCTCCCCTTTGGCTGTGTTGCATAAAAAATACATTTTGTGGGGAATCCCTCTGCTTACACTGCTGCCAGGAAGAAACTGTATCAAAGTTTAGCAATTATGTGCCTTTTTGATCTGAGTAGGTTAAAATTTCCACCATGCAGGGATTGAAGGATAAAACCACAACATGAATGACGTGGTAGCTCATCCGGCTCACAATCCGTCACAATTCACAGGTTATTTAAATGTGTGAAGTACAAAAAGAAAGTGATAAGCTTTCTTTTCATCCTATGAAGATTACTGCAGTGGTTTACCCAGTCGCCTTGCAAGCAAAAGGTCCCTGCGCTCAAGTCCAGGTGGGGACACGTGCCTCTCCCACCTAGGGAGGGTTACATCAGGAGGGACATCCCAGGTACAAACTGTGCCAAACTACCAATGTGGACTCATCTGCTGTGTCAACCTCCTGTGAAGATGCAAGGGAGCAGCCGAAGGTGCTTTTTACAAACCAGACCAAAACTCTCGGGAGCAACGATTCTTGTGAAAATGGAAAAGTGATCGTAAAACAACAAATATGACTTTGAGCACAGTTTGGCTAAAGACTGACAGATGGACAGTTAAAGCAAAATTACACCATGCTACATATTTATATGTTTCTTCCCAAGCTCTACCACTACAACTAACAACACATCATAAAGCTTATTGACAAACTGATGAAAAACAACAGCTTTGTTAGCTGAATAGTATTTCTGGTAGACTAGCAAGAGTGGCTATGTTGAGACGTGTAGTCGAGCAGGCTCAAGCATCCCCAGTTCTCATGCACTGCTACGCTTCACCCCTGGGTAGCGCTTGTTAAACTAACCAGTTAGTTGCGAGTCCATCCAGTTTAACAATCCATCACTTTTGGCTAAAAAAAAATGTAGCCAGCAAAATAAAGGAGTCTTGTTTTGCCCTGTGGGTAGGCGTTTATATAAATAAGTGACATCGTGTGAAAACTATGCATGGGGGGATGGTAGGGATTTCCCCCTCTGATCTACGTGTCCCTGCCTCTGATAGATCATTTCTACACCCGTCTCTGATTTTTTTTTGCCCTGCTCTTTGAAACACTCTATAGCACAAACATCAAATCAGGGATCGACTTTCATTTTCAGCGCTTGGGCTCCTGCAGGCTGACACTGTAAGCAGAGATAAGCAGGATCCTGGACCAGGCTTATCCCACAAAACACCACTGTTTCAGCATAAAAGCCACCGCTAGCTTAATAAAAGAAAAATGAAACACATTTAGAGCGTCAGATTTTATAGGAATATCGCCCATAAAAAACAAGGGGGGGGGAATATTCCTGTACATGCACACTGGATGATCGTCCCCTCCAAAGGTGAGTTCTGCAGCTTGTTATTTCAACCTGTTAAATTACAGTTATGCAAGAGGGGCTGCTGTCTGTGACATTCTGCAGTTAGAAAGCCTTGCTATGAAGGGAGTCTCTGAAGAAATGTCATGCACGTGACTTTGCTTTTCCGTTGTTTGAACAGCCACGTATCACGCCTATCCCGGCTGTCATCAGGCGAGAGGCGGGGTACATCCTGGACAGGTTACCAGTCTGGTACGGTCCACTCGGGAGTGGGTGACGGCGGAGGCAGTCCCTCCATCATTACAACCCCAAGGCCTGTGTGCAGGTCTCCCAAGGTTTCCACTCAAGGTGCTCTGAGCCTCGCACCCGGTCAAAGTTCTGAACTTATAGGAGTGAAGTTTGTAATTATTCCAATAACATTACATTAGCTTGAGAGCAGTAATAAATAATACATATTCTAAAAGGCTTCAGCGCACATAGGACCACTGAGATCCCCAACTTATTTTCACAGAGAGAAAAAAAATCCATTTTTTCTCAAATCTCTAAAACTGAATGTGTGATCCAGCTGTCAGAAGGGAGAAATAATCCAGATACATAATTACATTAAACTCTTATTTCAAATCAAACCAGCAGACAGAATAAAGCCCTCTGTCTGTTTTCCCTCATGTTTTGATGTGCAGGAGTGTGACAATGGACTTCACTGTACTTTAAACAATAAGAGGCACGAAAATGCCGCTTTGTAAACATAACGTCCATTCACATTAAGTGAAATATGTATCTGTGGTATCCATTAATTAGTACTTAGATCTGCAGCCAACAAATCCATTAGTTGTTCACTTGTCTGTTGGCCCACCTTCCAGGGGAGGACCTTGACTCATTGAGTGCTTCACTACTTAATATCAAAACTTCATACTCACAGAGCTTTAATGTGCTGAGCAAAGGTGCATTTTGCTTTTAAAATCAGAAATGTAGATCTGATAAAAATCAACACATCATTGCCAAACTGCTCCCCACTTAAAAGAGCACAATCCAAAGTGAGCGTGGCAGGAAGAGAGCAGTGCAAGAGGGAAAGTAGAAAGCAGCTGAGATTAAATCATATTCTAGCAGTTACACATTCCCCATAAAGGTCTCTGCAAAGGTTTGAAGGAAATACAGAATGACAAGAACATTTTTCCCCAACAATACACCCCGGAAAGAATTTGTGTCACGCTCGGTTTCCATCCACGGTGCATAAGAAAAGAAAGGGAACTAACAGCCTCTGTTTTTGTGTGGTGTATCCCTTTAAATGTGGCTGGTCACTTCAATTACAGTCCTGCTTCTCTACTTAATTAAATTGTCTTTGGCTCACGGGGGATGAATAAAGTCCCAGGGCTCTGCACACCAGCCTTAGTCAGTGTCCAAATTCACAACATCAGTCTGTTCCTGCAAAGCCGGAGTTCATACAGCTCTCAGCACTTCCTCTACTCGACGCTCGCTGGGTGTTAATATGCTGAAGGAAACGATATTTACAGATGACAATGCACAGAAAGGCTGAACCGAAACTACAAACTGCTGACAGATTATAATCAGTTATTGCACCTCCTGTTCTCTGGTTTGAACTTTTATCATCAGCTGACAAAAACACTAACGTTAGAACTGAAAGATAAAATCCCCAATACATGGTTCTTGGTGTTCCTTGTGATGATAAACTGAATATTAAAGTAAACTATACGAGGCTTGTCATATTTAATTTAAAACCAGTTGGGTCCTGAGTGCAAAAGTTTTGGCTGCACTTGTCTTAAAATGCATTTTTGTGTGAGATAATTATACCACAGCCTTACAAAAAGCTAATCTGTACTGATACAGTACACGTGTTTCTATAGTTTGTGGAAACTGTAAGTATAAGTCACTGAATTTTGGCACTTGAGGTAGTAGTTTGCTACTCCCCTTAATGTGGACAATATATCTTCAGCTGTACCCTGTATTCTCCCCATTTTTCACCACAGTGGATCAGCATCAGTGATTTGGTTTAACGCTGAACGCTCTTCCTGCCAACCCTCCACAGGAAGGGGGGGGGGGGGGGCTTTTGCCCCCCCCGGGG
>VUQH01008684.1:29254-41209 GCA_015106775.1 Etroplus canarensis
GAAAAAAGAGGGGGAGAAAAAAAAAAAAAAAAAAAAAAAAAAAAAAAAAAAAAAAAAAAAAAAAAAAAAGAGTAAAAATGACACCTCTGAGACAGATAACAGAGAAAGCTAAGCAAAAGGCAGGCAGTGTTTGCCCTTGTCTACAGCCAGTGTCACAGGAATGTCATTCACCTCCCCCAGCCTCAGGAGTTTAAGGCAGCACAAACAATGGAGACATTGTGCTTAAAGGTAAAGAGGAGAGGTGAAAGGTTTCTTTTGCCATCTTCAGACTAGTTATGATCCACAAACATTTCAAGAGCTCCTGAGGTAAAAACAGCCTCTTGTTATGAACCACTAGACTTGTTTAAATTCTTTACAGAGATGAAAAGTGGACTAAAATATCACCATATAAGAATCCCAGTGCTTGTTCTTAAGAGACTGATATGTAAAGATGTTTGAAAATGAATGTAAAGGCTTGATTTACAAAAAAAGTTAAACAGTGAAATGAGTTGATGAAATGTGAAGTTATCCATTAGTTCAAGATGGTTAAACGTTTAAACAAAAACATACCGTCAGAAGGTGTAAAGACGTGCAAGTTGTCTGTCATTTACAGTTCAACAGAGATCAAAAAGTCTGAATTAAATCTGTATTCAGATTCCTGTCGGAGTGATTCCAATCCTGATGCACACACCATTCAGATTTCACACCTGGCTGACAAAGAAGCCGGGTGTGAAATCATGTAGTCACCATTCCTCACAGCTGAACAACAGTGACCAGCCAGGTGCATTCAGACTGGGCTTGTTTGCTTTAATTAGTACAATGACATGTATATGCATTCTGTGTTTCATTACCTTTACTAAGGAGGTGACAGACGGAAAGACAGATGGTTGGTCGGTTACACAAAAAGTGACAGACTGGCATGAAAATTTTATCATAGTTGGGGGTTGGCCCACGTTAGAACTTTTGAAATATGGAAACGGGATTTTTTTAAGGATTTTTCAACAGTGTGACCCAATCCAGCAGCTGCGCCCTTCGAAGGATGCAGTCTGATTACGTCATAGCACAGCATGAAGGCGGGGTCCACAAATGTGTCCTTTTCTAGTTAGGATTCAAAGGACGCATCTAGTAGATCCTTCGCGCACCACCCTATTGCCCGTCAAAGGTTTTCAGATGATTTTTCCCAAAATAAAAATTTTTTTAAAAATAGTGGACAGCTTAAACAATGAGGCCAAGGAACACACTTTTACAATTAAATATTGGGTTTCATGTCACTCAAATATCTCGCAGTACAAATGTTAAAATAATGAAGAACCTTAAAACATTACATTTAGGCTAAGTTAGTGATTTGAGTGTCATGTGGCTCAGCTGCTTGGTCCCACAAACTTTTAAAGCCTTTGCTTTGACACATCAACAGTTGAATAGTTGACTTGGATTTTACAGAGACTGGTCATTTTATGGATAATACTAGTAATATGTACGCAAGTAGACCAGGGTGACTAGATGTAGAGAATGCTGCTTGGTTTTCACCAGTTGAATATCACTTTATTAAGCTGTATTAAAACAACGGGATGTCAGCTGATGTCAAGTTTGGATATGTTGCTAGCCAAGCCGTTTCTGTTTGGCGGTGTCGGGTGAAACACACTGTAACATTTCTTTTAGGGAGAAATGAGCAGACAGTTCATGTCTTTGTTTGATTGAAGGATTATGAAAACAGTAACAGAGGTGGAACATGGACCAACTTAGAAGTAAGAAGCTGCCTTGTTGGAGGTATGACGTGTCGGACTGTTCTTGTTTAGAACTTTGCCGAGTAGCTCTTCATTGGTTGGTTCTGCAGGTATTCAATCATAAGCCGAAGTAGCAAATAATAAAAAGAACATATGATCAATTACGTTGTTTAAAAAACAACAGTCAAAGGATCACCCAGGCTATCACCTTTAATCCTATGGGGTTATGAGATATTTCACTGCATCTGTTATCTAATCATGTTCTCAAATGGGGCCTTTGACCAGGAAAAGGTTAGGCTTTATCTAGCTGTCAAGAAATGAAGGCTTTACGTTAACTAATACTGATTGGAGGCCTTGTACTGCATATACAGTAGTGTCCGAAAGTCTTAACCCACTCCTCCCTTCTTTATATTTTGCTTCCAAGGAGTCTTTAGTAGTCTTGAGCAACAGTTCTCCACACTTTAAGGTCTTTGAAACCTTTTCTTTGGACACTGGCTCTCTTTCACTTATTTTCAGTCCAGCTGCAACAGCATAGTGTGCTGTGGCCTTAAAAGGTTTGAGGAAACTGGACAAATGGAAGACAAAAGAAGAAGTGGTAGTCATAAAACTTATCAACAGCAGATCAACAGTAGCTGAAAGTCATGTCTTTAAGTAATAGGGAAAACATTCAGCAAAGACCTGAGAGACACATCTGGACCTTCAGCTGACCATCCACTGTTCACTGACGCCTCATCTGAAATGGTCTCAATGGAAGAGTGGCTGTCCATAAGCCATTCTTAAAGAAGGGAAACAGAGCTGAGGTATCCCAAATTACACAAGAACTGAACTGAAAATCAGTGGCAACAGGTCTTATGGAGTGACCTCAACATTACTGAAGCAGTGTGGGATCATCTTCAGGCAGCCAACATCCAAAGAAGATCTTTGGAATGTCCTTCAAGAAGCCTGGAGAACTATTCCTGAAGACTTAAAGAAATGACAAGAAAGCTTGACTAAGAGAGTTCAGGCTGTGTAGAAGAATAAAGGTGCTCATATCAAATACTGACTTCAAAGCTGGTTAGAATTGTACAAACTCTGTTTTTGCCTTATTTGCTGCATAAATATTTATGTTTGCACGTTTAATAGATAGCTTTTCCATTTTTCTACTAACATATAAAGAAAAGAGGGGCGGCTCAAGTCTTTTGGACAGGACTGTAATTACCGAACTGCTATTTGTATAGTTGAGGTAATTTAAAGTCCCAATTAAGCTTTCTTTATAGGTGAAAAACAAACAAAAAGCCCTTTTCACTGGTGCCAGTCATGAATATTAAAATCTTCCCAAAGCACACATTACGTGACTTTATCTGCCAGCTGTAAACACATCCAAACTCTATTTGATAATTGGCCTGACAATCATTACGATTGTGCCCAGCTTAACTTTACATTCTCAGGATTAATATACACTGTTTGAGGGCTTCCAGTGCAGCTAGTAGCAATAAATACCAAGACAGCGAGCAGATGTATTAAAAGAAAGCAGAAAGCTTCCGATCAAAAATGGTAATATAGTAAACATACATGTTTACAGAGTCTGTGGTTTACCATTTCTATGGCGACTAATGTGCTCCATTTATTAAAAAGCGAGGACAAACATGACAAATGCAAAAGCCAGCTTAACTTCAGGTTGTGCATACAAATTAAGGGAAGTACGAGACTCTTGTGC
The DNA here is from genome assembly GCA_015106775.1 of Etroplus canarensis. Taxonomy (NCBI): domain Eukaryota; kingdom Metazoa; phylum Chordata; class Actinopteri; order Cichliformes; family Cichlidae; genus Etroplus; species Etroplus canarensis. Next base: position 32,654 of record VUQH01008684.1, read on the forward strand.
GGACAACCAAGGAGATGGCAGCATGGGGGGGGCTTTTTTTTTTTGCTTGCTTTTTAAAACAGGGGCCTTAGATGTCTGGCGAAACTGACATTCAGCAAGTTTCGAGCTGGTTAACTCCATCATGACTCAGGGGAAATCAGCAGGCACACAGACTGGTTCTGTAGGTTGTGTGCTGATGTGACCCCGCTGTAATGAGACGAGTAGGCAGCAGATGACATTCAAATGCTAAATGATGACGGCACTGTTTAAAAAGTTAAACACCTTCACTCTGACTTTGTTGGCATTAATTAAAAGTGAATTTTAAAAGTTCCAGCCTGGTTCTTTTGCTTATCTCAAAGCTTGGAAACGTCACAGACAATAAAGGGTGATCTTCAAACACAGGACAGGAACATGGCCAAAAGGACACTAAGGATCCATCTAGAAACAAACAGCGTAAAACGTCTGGCATGAAAGTTTGCAAGGGACAACGGGACCAGAATCATTTTTTGTCTATTTAGAGAAGGCATAATAATAATACAAGTCCTTCACATTCAAGCAGCACTTCTTCCAACTGTGGACTGATCTAGACTATGAGGCCTTAATTACAGCAAAAATCATCAGCGTTTTTTTAGTCAACAGTCTTGATTGTTAAACAGCGTCCTGTAGTGTAGTGGTTTACATGTTTGCCTTACAAGCGAATGGTTCAATTCCAGGTGGGGGGACAAGTCCCTCTCAACATAGATGGTTGAGTCAGGAAGGGAATCCAGTGTAAAAAATCTCTGCCAAATTACCAATTTAGATTACTCCACTGTGGCGACCCCTTAGGGAAAATACAAGGAGCCGCTGATGGTTGTTAAACATGATTATTCATGTGCAGAAAGAAAATATGTCCTTCATGAGGGACTTAGCAGAAAAATGAAATGCCTACAACTCAGCCAGTATGCCTCCCTGTTAAAACTGACCCTTTGTGACCTTAACCTTTAACCCCACCATCTCATAAACGTAATTAGATCTTCTACCCATCATATGTATTAACCAGAAAAACTTTGGAAGATGCCCAACAAACAAGTCAGCTCTTGTAGTGGTAACGATTTGTTACGGACGCATCAACAACCCAAAAACATAACGCCTCTGCGGCAGAGCAATAACAACAACAACAACAACAATAAATCAGGCTACCTAAAGATAAAACGCCAATGATTATCCCTATAGTGTAGCAGTTTACCCATTCATCTTACAAGTGAAAGGTCCCCGGTTTGACTTCAGGTGGAGACACAAGCTCCTCCCACCACAGTGTTGCATCAGCAAGGGCATCTGATGTAAAACCTCTGCCAAATTACCCATGTGGATAAGCCACTGTGGCAACCCCCTGGGGCAAATCCAAGGGAGCAGCTGAAGGTGCATTTTTTAAAGTAAATGCTAATGAAGCTGGAGGCCAACAACAAACAGAACAAACCAATGCATGTTAGGTTAACTGGTTAACTAAACTGGCTAACTAAACTGGCTGTAGGCGTGAATGTGAGCATGAATGGCTGTCTATGTGTTAGCCCTGGGATAGGCTGCTCGCCCAATTCGTGGACAATGGATGGCTGGATGGAACTATGCCAAAACACTCCGGGCAAATGAGAAAGTAATGACAGCATCAGCACTGTATCAGCGGTGCAACAGCCGTCTTTAACCACAAAGTTCCTTATCAGAAAGCAGGAAGCCTGCGCTGCTTTGGATAGGCAGGCCTGAGCCAGAATGAGGCTTTAGTTAATATACTTATGTTTACAAAAGTTATACTTTAAGCCTTCACAATATTTTCCCAACAATTACAGTTAATCTCCTGGAGGATTAATATTTTGCTCATTGTGTTTCAAATCATCTTTTAGGTAAAATCCGAGTGTGGAGGCAGCTTTTTTAAGAGCTACGGCTTCGTAACTTAGTAATAGCACTGGACCCCTAACTTAGAGGTCGTCAGTGTGTCAAAATGAGTTTTGCTCTTGTAATACAGAGGTACTAATCATACAAGTCATGGCTTTCAAAGTATGAAGAGGCTCACCAGCAGATGGATCCAGCTTTCATGATGAAAGCCGCTTCTTCTTGACTACCCGCATCTACTTCCTGGCAGGTCAATTTCCAGGTAGCCCTAACAACGTTCTGATATTTTGTCTTCAACAGACCCTCATTGATTTTTATGGTTCATGTACACAGACACACATCCAGCACTGAAAAGACGCGGTTCTGGATCTCAACAAGTTGCTGTGTTCAACATTTACATCCAGTTTTTTGGGGATGTGTGTTTTCTCTCCTGCTCAGGTAAACTAACATCCAAGTTTGTACAATACTAACAAGATGTTGCTACTTTATTATTATGGCCTTTATTTAGTTTTTTAATTGGGGTTTAAAATCTTTTTTCATGAGTGACCTGGCCAAGACAGCAAAACAGAGAAAGACATGGGATTAATGATCAACAGAGAAGCTAACTAACGACATAAAACATCAAACAGTCTCCAGAAATTTTGGAAGAGCAAGGCCTATTAATTATTTTTTTCTGTGTACAGAAGATTTTGCATGAGATCAAAAGATGAAAATAAGAAGAGAGATCAGAGTTCCAGCTTTTATTCCCTGGTATTCCCTAGATATGGTAAACAACATGGAACGGAACACATTTTGGATCAAAACAGAGCGACCTGAAGTACTGAAGCATGACGACAGACAGGAGTGTCATATAAGACTGACTGTTTAATCTTTAAGTAGCCCTGGATTCTCCTCTCAGTTTAAGCTTTGGCTTTCACCTGTGAAGACTGCATTTGTAGTTACGAAGGGCAGACCAACATGAAGACCAGAGAGCTACCTGCGGGAGAAAAGCATGCCATTCTGTGACTAATGAAAGAGGGAAAAGGTATTTCAAAAACATTGGAAACAGCCAGAAACACAGTTTGGAATGTCCTGAAAAGGGAGCAAACCACTGGTGTACTGAGCAACAGGCATCAAACTGGTCATCCAAGGAAAACAACGACTGATGACAGAGCAGTACAGAAAAATCCCAGAACAGGCTGCAACATCATGAAGAGCCTCCAAAGAGCAGGGGTGAAAATATCACCAGTGTCCCCTGTTCCAAAGAGACTTGGAGAGCAACTATAAAAACACCATACTGCAAGATGTAAAGCACTCAATCAAAAGGAAAAAAATCTGAACGCCAGATTGGAATCTGGAAAAAAAGACAGTTTGGAATAAAGTTTTCTGGACTGATGAGATAAAGCTGAACCTCTTCAACAGTGTTGGAAAGACCAAAGTAGAGATGTAATCTCTCAGGCTGCTTGGGAACACTGCCGCCCCTGCGACCAAAACTCAGCAAAAAAATGGATGGATGGATCCATACCATTAATCTGCTTCATGTTCACATAATGAATTCAGCCTCGTACGGAGAACTGTATCTTCCCAGGGAAATGACTCTGCCGTAAGTGGGCGAGCTTGTGCGAAAAAAGAAACTAGACATTCCAAGAAATGAGATGAGGAAGGAGTGTTACACAACAATCTCACATCTTGTGAATGTAACACAAGATATGCACCAATCTTTTCAAGTACACTTTTCCAGAAAAGCTATTAGAGTTTCAACTAGAGAAAAGGAGGCTCCGTGTAATAGGTGCAGTTTAGTTAAGTGCAGTCATCAGATTCATTATGGTTAACAGCAGGGGGGTAAGATCCTGTGAAAGAGTTTCAGTTGCAGAAGATAGATTAGAGAGAAACGGGAGAAGTTGTCTTTCCCCAAATTTACAGCCCCTCACTTTCCACGCTTGACTGCCTGCACATCTTTCCTAATTGACCACAAAGGATACACTCGCATGCACGCAGGAGCGCACACATACACATTCTCACCTTCATGCAGTGTCAATCCCCTGCCATTCTCCCACTAGCACAGTTGGCAGAAATCCAATTATCCTGTCCTGACTGCAGAGATTAATTGAAAATAACTCATTATGCTCCTCGAGGATATTCCAAATGAGTGCGATTTCAATTTGACTGGTAAGCTGACTGCAATTTGAGTCTGCCTGGAGCTGTAACAAAACTAAAGTCGTCCGCATCGGAGCAGCTTCAAGACGGAGACCAAGAGAAAGAAATTCTGACTTCAAAGCTGAACCCTGTCGGAGCACTAAATCAACTTCTCCACAGACTGCAAACAAAACAAGTGCTCTTCTCAGATCTTATTTGTCTTGTTTACATTTTTTCCACCACATGTCTTTCATGATAATCTTGAGGCCACAGGAATATTAGCATGTTTCTCTGACTCATACACTCCTTATTACTACTGCTAATGTTGGCACCAGACAGACTGAAGCTCAGTGTGAGCGTGCACTCAGTGTACTCAGTGCTGCAGACAAGTGTGTCAGCTTAACGACTGCAATGTAAATACATACAGGAAAGTGGCAATCAGACAGGCACGTCTTGTGATGTTTTTATTCAGTTAGTATTTATGACTGACATCCTAATATATAAATCATTCACAGTTTGCCCTTTTGGCCCCAGTTATTAAGGCTTGTTTTCCCGTTATCACCAATCTTCTGATAATAACTGGGAACAGATGGGCTGAAAACATGTTCATTTCATTTGCTTACAAGTGCAGTGCCAGATTTGGAAAGGGTTGATTGCTTGGCCTCTTCTACTACAGCTTAGAGATTTCTTAATATCACTGACTAACTGCTCACTGACACTTAATACCTGAGTTAGGTATAAAGGTAATGCCTTGAACTCAGCCGGTGTGCCTCTGTGTTCAATCTGACCCTGTGTGACCTTAAGCTTTGACCCCCACAATCTTTAAATGTCATCAGGTGTTCTAACCATCATAGGTACGAGCAACACAAAGTTTAGTAAAGCTCTAGCAAACAAGTCAGTTCCTGCACTGGTAACAAGATCGGTAACAGATGCACATACGGAGGATGGCAAACATGAAAATGCCTCCGTAGCAGCGGCATAAAAACACTGTACAGAGCCATGAAAGGATTAATATTTTCAAATTATTCATTTTCATTTTTTTCTAAATAGCCAAATTTAGGTAAGGATTAATCAATGGATTATTCTAAGAATAAATTCCCACCAGTCCATGTTCAAGATGACCTGCTGAAATTCAAACTGAGCATTAGAAAGAGGAAGAAAGGTGATTTAAGTGATTTTGAATGTGGCATGGTTGGTTGGTTGGTTGGTTGCTGGCGAGTATTTCACTAACTGCTGATCTTCTGGGATTTTCCAGCACAAACATCTCTAGAATTTACAGAGAATGGTCTGAAAATATAACCACTCGTTACAACTGACATACACAGAAGAGCATCTCTGAACGCACAGCACAGCCAGTCTTGAAGCAGATGGGCTCCAGCAGCAGAAGACCACACCGGGTGCCACTCCTGTTAGCCAAGAACAGGAAACTGATTCCATAATTCAAACACGCTCACCAACGTGGGACTACAGGAGATTGGAAAACCATCACCCTGTCTGATCAGTCTCGATTCTCGACTCCTGGTGCAACAATCGGAGTTTGGAGTGAACAACATGAAAGCATGGCTCCAGCCTGCCTTCTATGAACAGTTTAGGCTGCTGGTGGTGTAACTGTGTGTCCCTTACTACCAAATGAGAAGCGTTTGAGCACCACAGCCTACGTGAGTTTTGTTGCTGACCATGTCCATTCCTTTGCGACCACAGTGTACCCATCTTCTGATGGCTGCCTCCAGCAGGATAACACGACACGTCACAAAGCTCAGATCACCTCAAACTGTTTCTTGAACATGACAGTGAGTTAACTGTACTCAAACAGCCTCCACAGTCACCAGATTCAATCTAATAGAGCACCTCTGGGATGTGGTGGAACAGGAGATTTGCATCATGGATGTGCAGCCAACAAATCTACAGTAACTGTGTGATCTATCATGTCGATACGGAGGAAAATCTCTGAGGAATGTTTTAAAGCAGCTTGTTGACGGCACAAATAATTAAAGCAGCCCTAAAGGCAAAAGGAGGTCCAACCCAGTATGAGCAAAGTGTCATCAATAAAGTGCAAAGTCATATGGGAAATTACATTACCATAAGATCATCCATGAATTACTCCTTACACTGGGCTGATGAAGAACCATTTAACTTATGGGTGAGTACGACTAACACAACATATTTTTTAAGCTGTTATCCTAATATATTGTCCGTGGGTGTGGGCAGAAATGAGACAGGTCTCTGTGGTTGCCTCTCGACAAAGAATTCCAGGATGCTTTTTGCTTCCCATAATGCAGTTCTACTGGTGGCAGGACCACATATTTGAGATTCAGTCAAAAAAAAAAAAAAAAAACAGACACTTTAGATGACTGTGGGTGACATCATCTAAATGTTGTCAGGTAATTACATGAATATATATATATATATTTCTTGATAATTTCTCAAAATTACACCAAATTCAACACTGCACTTCCTTTGGTCCTCAACAACAGATCCACTAAGTGTGAAGTTCAGATCAACGGTTGTGGAGAAAAGCAAACAAACAGACACACGTACATATTTTATTTGATGTATGCATTGAAATGCCTTTTGGCTGCCAGAAAACGAAGGTTACAGCCTAGAAAGTTTGTCCTCTTACAGCAAAAACAACACACAGGCGGTTTCCAGTCAGGCTTCCAAAGTAAAGAGAAAAGTGGAGATGAAATGCAAATAATGAGGTTGCAAAACATCTGATACCAACAATAAACAGAGGGAAGATATTTTAACAGCATCTGCGATCAGGGCCAGGTTGTTTCTGCACTGCAGCACTGTCTTTGTTCTCTGGACTGTCTGTGACTGGAGTACATGCTTTTACCGTCTTTGTCTCATCACCCACACTGGCCACCTCTAACGTGTTTTATCCACGGCTCTTACAGGCTAAACAAGTATCTACCTCCAAGGAGCTGAGAATTCCTGACAGACTGAAACTGTTCACATCCAAGGAAACAATTTGCCAAGTTTCAGCTATACTGTGTAAACTCTGCATTTCATTCTTTTCTAATGTCATCATATTTGAGTACCTAATTTAAAGGTTTTTATAAAAATATGTAAACTATGACGAAGCAAAAACATCTATTGCTTTATATTTTGTTGCATCATTTATTTCACGGTGTTACAAAATGCACCATTCATTAAAGATGTTCCTGGTCACTAATTTATGAATTGTTTGAACACTGGCCATATAAATACTGCACGTGTATTTAAGCCGCTGTCACACCTTGATGCTGCAGTACCCTGATATACGTCGTAGTACAGCGAGGTCGCCGAACAATTTTGAGCATGCACAAAATTTCCAATGTTTGCCAGCATATGGCTCATATGTCCCACATACGCAGACCATATGTTGCAGGTACTTTATGCATATAGTGACTCACGTTACTCATATGACGAAATATGTGGAGATAATGTCTAGCGTACCCAAAACGTATTAATAACCTATGAGTAACGTGTTTTTAACATATGTGTAACACATATCGAAACTACCTCCAACTCATACTGACATCTGTAGACATCGGGGATATATTCCAGTTGACCTGAACATGTTTCTAACATACAGCTACCGTATAATGGCGTATGTGGTGCGTTTAAGGGAAGTGGTATAAATGGGCTTCAAGTTGTGAATGTCGGCAATACGCTAGCATTTGTTGGCATTACGTTCTGTATGTGTTAGCAAGACGTTATGTATACGTCCATATAACATCACTGTTCTGCAAAGCACTAAAGAACCGCACTGCTTCTAGCTAATGCTAACTATGCTACACAGCTAGTCTGAATGTCCTGTGATGGGAAGCTGTAAGCAAGCAAGACGGAGAGAGAGAGAGAGAAGTGCACGTCTCCATCAGGGCTACAGCTCTGGTTAGTGGCGGGTGGCGTCATGTCTTTCAAACAGATGGCCGCCATTTGCAGATTAATAACAGGACAAGGAAGAGCACCAACGTCTGGTCACACCCATCCTGGCTATTTACGGCAGTGTTTGTTCAACATTTGGATGATGGTTTGCAACCTTACACTGCCTCACATGGCCGGAGGTAGAAATGGAAATTCCAGCATGGCTTCATTCGCTTCAGAAGTTCCATGTTCACCTTTGGTGTTTTATATACCACTATTTATGTTAGGCTTGTGTTTTATATTTTGTACAATAATATTTTCTATTCTTATTTAAACAGATAGGTCAAAGTTCTAAACGAGAGGAGAAAAATAATCACATGAATAAGTACCTTTGACTTCTGAGTATATGATTTAAAATTTCGAACATAAATAGTGGTCATTGTATAAAATTAATTCAAATCGAATTAAACTAATAGCAGATGGACATATCATACTACATACTGTTTTCGTGATATGAGATTTTGGTCATATCACACAGCCCTAAACCTATGCTATTATACAATCATTCAAAAAATATGCCCAAGAACCACATAGGAACTAATCTGCTCAAAGGAAAATCCTTGCACTCGGTGCAGTTGCCTTGGTGTGCACTGCTGCTCCCTGGGATCGAAGGAGCAGATTGGGGTGGGGTGGGTGAGTGACAGACCTCATCAAGGCCACTCCTGCTACCCAGACTGCCCCTCCACCCAG